>JAVIWB010001700.1:0-25259 GCA_031893035.1 Dermolepida albohirtum
TCACAATCTATAGTACACACCTAAAAAACAATCACTTTTGAAAGTCAGTTTCCGCCTAACGCTACATGTGAGCTCTGCCTGATGGCGTTCTAAGGTCGCTAATAACTTCGGAACGAGAAGAGATACAATGTTCTGGTTTGAAGCAGCGTAACAGTCGTGTCACAATCTATAAGTACACACCTAAAAAACAATCACTTTTGAAAGTCAGTTTCCGCCTAACGCTACATGTGAGCTCTGCCTGATGGCGTTCTAAGGTCGCTAATAACTTCGGAACGAGAAGAGATACAATGTTCTGGTTTGAAGCAGCGTAACAGTCGTGTCACAATCTATAAGTACACACCTAAAAAACAATCACTTTTGAAAGTCAGTTTCCGCCTAACGCTACATGTGAGCTCTGCCTGATGGCGTTCTAAGGTCGCTAATAACTTCGGAACGAGAAGAGATACAATGTTCTGGTTTGAAGCAGCGTAACAGTCGTGTCACAATCTATAAGTACACACCTAAAAAACAATCACTTTTGAAAGTCAGTTTCCGCCTAACGCTACATGTGAGCTCTGCCTGATGGCGTTCTAAGGTCGCTAATAACTTCGGAACGAGAAGAGATACAATGTTCTGGTTTGAAGCAGCGTAACAGTCGTGTCACAATCTATAAGTACACACCTAAAAAACAATCACTTTTGAAAGTCAGTTTCCGCCTAACGCTACATGTGAGCTCTGCCTGATGGCGTTCTAAGGTCGCTAATAACTTCGGAACGAGAAGAGATACAATGTTCTGGTTTGAAGCAGCGTAACAGTCGTGTCACAATCTATAAGTACACACCTAAAAAACAATCACTTTTGAAAGTCAGTTTCCGCCTAACGCTACATGTGAGCTCTGCCTGATGGCGTTCTAAGGTCGCTAATAACTTCGGAACGAGAAGAGATACAATGTTCTGGTTTGAAGCAGCGTAACAGTCGTGTCACAATCTATAAGTACACACCTAAAAAACAATCACTTTTGAAAGTCAGTTTCCGCCTAACGCTACATGTGAGCTCTGCCTGATGGCGTTCTAAGGTCGCTAATAACTTCGGAACGAGAAGAGATACAATGTTCTGGTTTGAAGCAGCGTAACAGTCGTGTCACAATCTATAAGTACACACCTAAAAAACAATCACTTTTGAAAGTCAGTTTCCGCCTAACGCTACATGTGAGCTCTGCCTGATGGCGTTCTAAGGTCGCTAATAACTTCGGAACGAGAAGAGATACAATGTTCTGGTTTGAAGCAGCGTAACAGTCGTGTCACAATCTATAAGTACACACCTAAAAAACAATCACTTTTGAAAGTCAGTTTCCGCCTAACGCTACATGTGAGCTCTGCCTGATGGCGTTCTAAGGTCGCTAATAACTTCGGAACGAGAAGAGATACAATGTTCTGGTTTGAAGCAGCGTAACAGTCGTGTCACAATCTATAAGTACACACCTAAAAAACAATCACTTTTGAAAGTCAGTTTCCGCCTAACGCTACATGTGAGCTCTGCCTGATGGCGTTCTAAGGTCGCTAATAACTTCGGAACGAGAAGAGATACAATGTTCTGGTTTGAAGCAGCGTAACAGTCGTGTCACAATCTATAAGTACACACCTAAAAAACAATCACTTTTGAAAGTCAGTTTCCGCCTAACGCTACATGTGAGCTCTGCCTGATGGCGTTCTAAGGTCGCTAATAACTTCGGAACGAGAAGAGATACAATGTTCTGGTTTGAAGCAGCGTAACAGTCGTGTCACAATCTATAGTACACACCTAAACCGCCTAACGCTACATGTGAGCTCTGCCTGATGGCGTTCTAAGGTCGCTAATAACTTCGGAACGAGAAGAGATACAATGTTCTGGTTTGAAGCAGCGTAACAGTCGTGTCACAATCTATAAGTACACACCTAAAAAACAATCACTTTTGAAAGTCAGTTTCCGCCTAACGCTACATGTGAGCTCTGCCTGATGGCGTTCTAAGGTCGCTAATAACTTCGGAACGAGAAGAGATACAATGTTCTGGTTTGAAGCAGCGTAACAGTCGTGTCACAATCTATAAGTACACACCTAAAAAACAATCACTTTTGAAAGTCAGTTTCCGCCTAACGCTACATGTGAGCTCTGTCTGATGGCGTTCTAAGGTCGCTAATAACTTCGGAACGAGAAGAGATACAATGTTCTGGTTTGAAGCAGCGTAACAGTCGTGTCACAATCTATAAGTACACACCTAAAAAACAATCACTTTTGAAAGTCAGTTTCCGCCTAACGCTACATGTGAGCTCTGCCTGATGGCGTTCTAAGGTCGCTAATAACTTCGGAACGAGAAGAGATACAATGTTCTGGTTTGAAGCAGCGTAACAGTCGTGTCACAATCTATAAGTACACACCTAAAAAACAATCACTTTTGAAAGTCAGTTTCCGCCTAACGCTACATGTGAGCTCTGTCTGATGGCGTTCTAAGGTCGCTAATAACTTCGGAACGAGAAGAGATACAATGTTCTGGTTTGAAGCAGCGTAACAGTCGTGTCACAATCTATAAGTACACACCTAAAAAACAATCACTTTTGAAAGTCAGTTTCCGCCTAACGCTACATGTGAGCTCTGTCTGATGGAGATGAGATAAAATGTTCTCTAAGGTCGCTAATAACTTCGGAACGAGAAGAGATACAATGTTCTGGTTTGAAGCAGCGTAACAGTCGTGTCACAATCTATAAGTACACACCTAAAAAACAATCACTTTTGAAAGTCAGTTTCCGCCTAACGCTACATGTGAGCTCTGTCTGATGGCGTTCTAAGGTCGCTAATAACTTCGGAACGAGAAGAGATACAATGTTCTGGTTTGAAGCAGCGTAACAGTCGTGTCACAATCTATAAGTACACACCTAAAAAACAATCACTTTTGAAAGTCAGTTTCCGCCTAACGCTACATGTGAGCTCTGCCTGATGGCGTTCTAAGGTCGCTAATAACTTCGGAACGAGAAGAGATACAATGTTCTGGTTTGAAGCAGCGTAACAGTCGTGTCACAATCTATAAGTACACACCTAAAAAACAATCACTTTTGAAAGTCAGTTTCCGCCTAACGCTACATGTGAGCTCTGTCTGATGGCGTTCTAAGGTCGCTAATAACTTCGGAACGAGAAGAGATACAATGTTCTGGTTTGAAGCAGCGTAACAGTCGTGTCACAATCTATAAGTACACACCTAAAAAACAATCACTTTTGAAAGTCAGTTTCCGCCTAACGCTACATGTGAGCTCTGTCTGATGGCGTTCTAAGGTCGCTAATAACTTCGGAACGAGAAGAGATACAATGTTCTGGTTTGAAGCAGCGTAACAGTCGTGTCACAATCTATAAGTACACACCTAAAAAACAATCACTTTTGAAAGTCAGTTTCCGCCTAACGCTACATGTGAGCTCTGTCTGATGGCGTTCTAAGGTCGCTAATAACTTCGGAACGAGAAGAGATACAATGTTCTGGTTTGAAGCAGCGTAACAGTCGTGTCACAATCTATAAGTACACACCTAAAAAACAATCACTTTTGAAAGTCAGTTTCCGCCTAACGCTACATGTGAGCTCTGTCTGATGGCGTTCTAAGGTCGCTAATAACTTCGGAACGAGAAGAGATACAATGTTCTGGTTTGAAGCAGCGTAACAGTCGTGTCACAATCTATAAGTACACACCTAAAAAACAATCACTTTTGAAAGTCAGTTTCCGCCTAACGCTACATGTGAGCTCTGTCTGATGGCGTTCTAAGGTCGCTAATAACTTCGGAACGAGAAGAGATACAATGTTCTGGTTTGAAGCAGCGTAACAGTCGTGTCACAATCTATAAGTACACACCTAAAAAACAATCACTTTTGAAAGTCAGTTTCCGCCTAACGCTACATGTGAGCTCTGTCTGATGGCGTTCTAAGGTCGCTAATAACTTCGGAACGAGAAGAGATACAATGTTCTGGTTTGAAGCAGCGTAACAGTCGTGTCACAATCTATAAGTACACACCTAAAAAACAATCACTTTTGAAAGTCAGTTTCCGCCTAACGCTACATGTGAGCTCTGTCTGATGGCGTTCTAAGGTCGCTAATAACTTCGGAACGAGAAGAGATACAATGTTCTGGTTTGAAGCAGCGTAACAGTCGTGTCACAATCTATAAGTACACACCTAAAAAACAATCACTTTTGAAAGTCAGTTTCCGCCTAACGCTACATGTGAGCTCTGTCTGATGGCGTTCTAAGGTCGCTAATAACTTCGGAACGAGAAGAGATACAATGTTCTGGTTTGAAGCAGCGTAACAGTCGTGTCACAATCTATAAGTACACACCTAAAAAACAATCACTTTTGAAAGTCAGTTTCCGCCTAACGCTACATGTGAGCTCTGCCTGATGGCGTTCTAAGGTCGCTAATAACTTCGGAACGAGAAGAGATACAATGTTCTGGTTTGAAGCAGCGTAACAGTCGTGTCACAATCTATAAGTACACACCTAAAAAACAATCACTTTTGAAAGTCAGTTTCCGCCTAACGCTACATGTGAGCTCTGTCTGATGGCGTTCTAAGGTCGCTAATAACTTCGGAACGAGAAGAGATACAATGTTCTGGTTTGAAGCAGCGTAACAGTCGTGTCACAATCTATAAGTACACACCTAAAAAACAATCACTTTTGAAAGTCAGTTTCCGCCTAACGCTACATGTGAGCTCTGTCTGATGGCGTTCTAAGGTCGCTAATAACTTCGGAACGAGAAGAGATACAATGTTCTGGTTTGAAGCAGCGTAACAGTCGTGTCACAATCTATAAGTACACACCTAAAAAACAATCACTTTTGAAAGTCAGTTTCCGCCTAACGCTACATGTGAGCTCTGTCTGATGGCGTTCTAAGGTCGCTAATAACTTCGGAACGAGAAGAGATACAATGTTCTGGTTTGAAGCAGCGTAACAGTCGTGTCACAATCTATAAGTACACACCTAAAAAACAATCACTTTTGAAAGTCAGTTTCCGCCTAACGCTACATGTGAGCTCTGTCTGATGGCGTTCTAAGGTCGCTAATAACTTCGGAACGAGAAGAGATACAATGTTCTGGTTTGAAGCAGCGTAACAGTCGTGTCACAATCTATAAGTACACACCTAAAAAACAATCACTTTTGAAAGTCAGTTTCCGCCTAACGCTACATGTGAGCTCTGTCTGATGGCGTTCTAAGGTCGCTAATAACTTCGGAACGAGAAGAGATACAATGTTCTGGTTTGAAGCAGCGTAACAGTCGTGTCACAATCTATAAGTACACACCTAAAAAACAATCACTTTTGAAAGTCAGTTTCCGCCTAACGCTACATGTGAGCTCTGTCTGATGGCGTTCTAAGGTCGCTAATAACTTCGGAACGAGAAGAGATACAATGTTCTGGTTTGAAGCAGCGTAACAGTCGTGTCACAATCTATAAGTACACACCTAAAAAACAATCACTTTTGAAAGTCAGTTTCCGCCTAACGCTACATGTGAGCTCTGTCTGATGGCGTTCTAAGGTCGCTAATAACTTCGGAACGAGAAGAGATACAATGTTCTGGTTTGAAGCAGCGTAACAGTCGTGTCACAATCTATAAGTACACACCTAAAAAACAATCACTTTTGAAAGTCAGTTTCCGCCTAACGCTACATGTGAGCTCTGTCTGATGGCGTTCTAAGGTCGCTAATAACTTCGGAACGAGAAGAGATACAATGTTCTGGTTTGAAGCAGCGTAACAGTCGTGTCACAATCTATAAGTACACACCTAAAAAACAATCACTTTTGAAAGTCAGTTTCCGCCTAACGCTACATGTGAGCTCTGTCTGATGGCGTTCTAAGGTCGCTAATAACTTCGGAACGAGAAGAGATACAATGTTCTGGTTTGAAGCAGCGTAACAGTCGTGTCACAATCTATAAGTACACACCTAAAAAACAATCACTTTTGAAAGTCAGTTTCCGCCTAACGCTACATGTGAGCTCTGTCTGATGGCGTTCTAAGGTCGCTAATAACTTCGGAACGAGAAGAGATACAATGTTCTGGTTTGAAGCAGCGTAACAGTCGTGTCACAATCTATAAGTACACACCTAAAAAACAATCACTTTTGAAAGTCAGTTTCCGCCTAACGCTACATGTGAGCTCTGTCTGATGGCGTTCTAAGGTCGCTAATAACTTCGGAACGAGAAGAGATACAATGTTCTGGTTTGAAGCAGCGTAACAGTCGTGTCACAATCTATAAGTACACACCTAAAAAACAATCACTTTTGAAAGTCAGTTTCCGCCTAACGCTACATGTGAGCTCTGTCTGATGGCGTTCTAAGGTCGCTAATAACTTCGGAACGAGAAGAGATACAATGTTCTGGTTTGAAGCAGCGTAACAGTCGTGTCACAATCTATAAGTACACACCTAAAAAACAATCACTTTTGAAAGTCAGTTTCCGCCTAACGCTACATGTGAGCTCTGTCTGATGGCGTTCTAAGGTCGCTAATAACTTCGGAACGAGAAGAGATACAATGTTCTGGTTTGAAGCAGCGTAACAGTCGTGTCACAATCTATAAGTACACACCTAAAAAACAATCACTTTTGAAAGTCAGTTTCCGCCTAACGCTACATGTGAGCTCTGTCTGATGGCGTTCTAAGGTCGCTAATAACTTCGGAACGAGAAGAGATACAATGTTCTGGTTTGAAGCAGCGTAACAGTCGTGTCACAATCTATAAGTACACACCTAAAAAACAATCACTTTTGAAAGTCAGTTTCCGCCTAACGCTACATGTGAGCTCTGCCTGATGGCGTTCTAAGGTCGCTAATAACTTCGGAACGAGAAGAGATACAATATGGTTCCGGTTTGAAGCAGCGTAACAGTCGTGTCACAATCTATAAGTACACACCTAAAAAACAATCACTTTTGAAAGTCAGTTTCCGCCTAACGCTACATGTGAGCTCTGCCTGATGGCGTTCTAAGGTCGCTAATAACTTCGGAACGAGAAGAGATACAATGTTCTGGTTTGAAGCAGCGTAACAGTCGTGTCACAATCTATAAGTACACACCTAAAAAACAATCACTTTTGAATGTCAGTTTCCGACTAACGCTACATGTGAGCTCTGTCTGATGGCGTTCTAAGGTCGCTAATAACTTCGGAACGAGAAGAGATACAATGTTCTGGTTTGAAGCAGCGTAACAGTCGTGTCACAATCGATAAGCACACGAAACAATCACTTTTGAAAGTCAGTTTCCGACTAACGCTACATGTGAGCTCTGTCTGATGGCGTTCTAAGGTCGCTAATAACTTCGGAACGAGAAGAGATACAATGTTCTGGGTTGAAGCAGCGTAACAGTCGTGTCACAATCTATAAGTACACACCTAAAAAACAATCACTTTTGAAAGTCACTTTCCGACTAACGCTACATGTGTGCTCTGTCTGATGGCGTTCTAAGGTCGCTAATAACTTCGGAACGAGAAGAGATACAATGTTCTGGTTTGAAGCAGCGTAACAGTCGTGTCACAATCTATAAGTACACACTAAAAAACAATCACTTTTGAAAGTCAGTTTCCGCTTAACGCTACATGTGAGCTCTGTCTGATGGCGTTCTAAGGTCGCTAATAACTTCGGAACGAGAAGTGATACAATGTTCTGGTTTGAAGCGGCGTAACAGTCGTGTCACAATCTATAAGTACACACCTAAAAAACAATCACTTTTGAAAGTCTGTTTCCGCCTAACGCTACATGTGAGCTCTGTCTGATGGCGTTCTAAGGTCGCTAATAACTTCGGAACGAGAAGAGATACAATGTCCTGGTTTGAAGCAGCGTAACAGTCGTGTCACAATCTATAAGTACACACCTAAAAAACAATCACTTTTGAAAGTCAGTTTCCGACTAACGCTACATGTAAGCTCTGTCTGATGGCGTTCTAAGGTCGCTAACAACTTCGGAACGAGAAGAGATACAATGTTCTGGTTTGAAGCGGCGTAACAGTCGTGTCACAATCTATAAGTACACACCTAAAAAACAATCACTTTTGAAAGTCAGTTTCCGACTAACGCTACATGTGAGCTCTGTCTGATGGCGTTCTAAGGTAGCTAATAACTTCGGAACGAGAAGAGATACAATGTTCTGGTTTGAAGCAGCGTAACAGTCGTGTCACAATCTATAAGTACACACCTAAAAAACAATCACTTTTGAAAGTCAGTTTCCGACTAACGCTACATGTGAGCTCTTCCTGATGGCGTTCTAAGGTCGCTAATAACTTCGGAACGAGAAGAGATACAATGTTCTGGTTTGAAGCAGCGTAACAGCCGTGTCACAATCTATAAGTACACACCTAAAAAACAATCACTTTTTAAAGTCAGTTTCCGACTAACGCTACATGTGAGCTCAGTCTGATGGCGTTCTAAGGTCGTTAATAACTTCGGAACGAGAAGAGATACAATGTTCTGGTTTGAAGCAGCGTAACAGTCGTGTCACAATCTATAAGTACACACCTAAAAAACAATCACTTTTAAAAGTCAGTTTCCGACTAACGCTACATGTGAGCTCTGTCTGATGGCGTTCTAAGGTCGCTAATAACTTCGGAACGAGAAGAGTTACAATGTTCTGGTTTGAAGCGGCGTAACAGTCGTGTCACAATCTATAAGTACACACCTAAAAAACAACCACTTTTGAAAGTCAGTTTCCGACTAACGCCAGTTTCCGACGCTACATGTGAGCTCTGTCTGATGGCGTTCTAAGGTCGCTAATAACTTCGGAACGAGAAGAGATACAATGTTCTGGTTTGAAGCAGCGTAACAGTCGTGTCACAATCTATAAGTACACACCTAAAAAACAATCACTTTTGAAAGTCAGTTTCCGCCTAACGCTACATGTGAGCTCTGTCTGATGGCGTTCTAAGGTCGCTAATAACTTCGGAACGAGAAGAGATACAATGTTCTGGTTTGAAGCAGCGTAACAGTCGTGTCACAATCTATAAGTACACACCTAAAAAACAATCACTTTTGAAAGTCAGTTTCCGCCTAACGCTACATGTGAGCTCTGTCTGATGGCGTTCTAAGGTCGCTAATAACTTCGGAACGAGAAGAGATACAATGTTCTGGTTTGAAGCAGCGTAACAGTCGTGTCACAATCTATAAGTACACACCTAAAAAACAATCACTTTTGAAAGTCAGTTTCCGCCTAACGCTACATGTGAGCTCTGTCTGATGGCGTTCTAAGGTCGCTAATAACTTCGGAACGAGAAGAGATACAATGTTCTGGTTTGAAGCAGCGTAACAGTCGTGTCACAATCTATAAGTACACACCTAAAAAACAATCACTTTTGAAAGTCAGTTTCCGCCTAACGCTACATGTGAGCTCTGTCTGATGGCGTTCTAAGGTCGCTAATAACTTCGGAACGAGAAGAGATACAATGTTCTGGTTTGAAGCAGCGTAACAGTCGTGTCACAATCTATAAGTACACACCTAAAAAACAATCACTTTTGAAAGTCAGTTTCCGCCTAACGCTACATGTGAGCTCTGTCTGATGGCGTTCTAAGGTCGCTAATAACTTCGGAACGAGAAGAGATACAATGTTCTGGTTTGAAGCAGCGTAACAGTCGTGTCACAATCTATAAGTACACACCTAAAAAACAATCACTTTTGAAAGTCAGTTTCCGCCTAACGCTACATGTGAGCTCTGTCTGATGGCGTTCTAAGGTCGCTAATAACTTCGGAACGAGAAGAGATACAATGTTCTGGTTTGAAGCAGCGTAACAGTCGTGTCACAATCTATAAGTACACACCTAAAAAACAATCACTTTTGAAAGTCAGTTTCCGCCTAACGCTACATGTGAGCTCTGTCTGATGGCGTTCTAAGGTCGCTAATAACTTCGGAACGAGAAGAGATACAATGTTCTGGTTTGAAGCAGCGTAACAGTCGTGTCACAATCTATAAGTACACACCTAAAAAACAATCACTTTTGAAAGTCAGTTTCCGCCTAACGCTACATGTGAGCTCTGTCTGATGGCGTTCTAAGGTCGCTAATAACTTCGGAACGAGAAGAGATACAATGTTCTGGTTTGAAGCAGCGTAACAGTCGTGTCACAATCTATAAGTACACACCTAAAAAACAATCACTTTTGAAAGTCAGTTTCCGCCTAACGCTACATGTGAGCTCTGTCTGATGGCGTTCTAAGGTCGCTAATAACTTCGGAACGAGAAGAGATACAATGTTCTGGTTTGAAGCAGCGTAACAGTCGTGTCACAATCTATAAGTACACACCTAAAAAACAATCACTTTTGAAAGTCAGTTTCCGCCTAACGCTACATGTGAGCTCTGTCTGATGGCGTTCTAAGGTCGCTAATAACTTCGGAACGAGAAGAGATACAATGTTCTGGTTTGAAGCAGCGTAACAGTCGTGTCACAATCTATAAGTACACACCTAAAAAACAATCACTTTTGAAAGTCAGTTTCCGCCTAACGCTACATGTGAGCTCTGTCTGATGGCGTTCTAAGGTCGCTAATAACTTCGGAACGAGAAGAGATACAATGTTCTGGTTTGAAGCAGCGTAACAGTCGTGTCACAATCTATAAGTACACACCTAAAAAACAATCACTTTTGAAAGTCAGTTTCCGCCTAACGCTACATGTGAGCTCTGTCTGATGGCGTTCTAAGGTCGCTAATAACTTCGGAACGAGAAGAGATACAATGTTCTGGTTTGAAGCAGCGTAACAGTCGTGTCACAATCTATAAGTACACACCTAAAAAACAATCACTTTTGAAAGTCAGTTTCCGCCTAACGCTACATGTGAGCTCTGTCTGATGGCGTTCTAAGGTCGCTAATAACTTCGGAACGAGAAGAGATACAATGTTCTGGTTTGAAGCAGCGTAACAGTCGTGTCACAATCTATAAGTACACACCTAAAAAACAATCACTTTTGAAAGTCAGTTTCCGCCTAACGCTACATGTGAGCTCTGTCTGATGGCGTTCTAAGGTCGCTAATAACTTCGGAACGAGAAGAGATACAATGTTCTGGTTTGAAGCAGCGTAACAGTCGTGTCACAATCTATAAGTACACACCTAAAAAACAATCACTTTTGAAAGTCAGTTTCCGCCTAACGCTACATGTGAGCTCTGTCTGATGGCGTTCTAAGGTCGCTAATAACTTCGGAACGAGAAGAGATACAATGTTCTGGTTTGAAGCAGCGTAACAGTCGTGTCACAATCTATAAGTACACACCTAAAAAACAATCACTTTTGAAAGTCAGTTTCCGCCTAACGCTACATGTGAGCTCTGTCTGATGGCGTTCTAAGGTCGCTAATAACTTCGGAACGAGAAGAGATACAATGTTCTGGTTTGAAGCAGCGTAACAGTCGTGTCACAATCTATAAGTACACACCTAAAAAACAATCACTTTTGAAAGTCAGTTTCCGCCTAACGCTACATGTGAGCTCTGTCTGATGGCGTTCTAAGGTCGCTAATAACTTCGGAACGAGAAGAGATACAATGTTCTGGTTTGAAGCAGCGTAACAGTCGTGTCACAATCTATAAGTACACACCTAAAAAACAATCACTTTTGAAAGTCAGTTTCCGCCTAACGCTACATGTGAGCTCTGTCTGATGGCGTTCTAAGGTCGCTAATAACTTCGGAACGAGAAGAGATACAATGTTCTGGTTTGAAGCAGCGTAACAGTCGTGTCACAATCTATAAGTACACACCTAAAAAACAATCACTTTTGAAAGTCAGTTTCCGCCTAACGCTACATGTGAGCTCTGTCTGATGGCGTTCTAAGGTCGCTAATAACTTCGGAACGAGAAGAGATACAATGTTCTGGTTTGAAGCAGCGTAACAGTCGTGTCACAATCTATAAGTACACACCTAAAAAACAATCACTTTTGAAAGTCAGTTTCCGCCTAACGCTACATGTGAGCTCTGTCTGATGGCGTTCTAAGGTCGCTAATAACTTCGGAACGAGAAGAGATACAATGTTCTGGTTTGAAGCAGCGTAACAGTCGTGTCACAATCTATAAGTACACACCTAAAAAACAATCACTTTTGAAAGTCAGTTTCCGCCTAACGCTACATGTGAGCTCTGTCTGATGGCGTTCTAAGGTCGCTAATAACTTCGGAACGAGAAGAGATACAATGTTCTGGTTTGAAGCAGCGTAACAGTCGTGTCACAATCTATAAGTACACACCTAAAAAACAATCACTTTTGAAAGTCAGTTTCCGCCTAACGCTACATGTGAGCTCTGTCTGATGGCGTTCTAAGGTCGCTAATAACTTCGGAACGAGAAGAGATACAATGTTCTGGTTTGAAGCAGCGTAACAGTCGTGTCACAATCTATAAGTACACACCTAAAAAACAATCACTTTTGAAAGTCAGTTTCCGCCTAACGCTACATGTGAGCTCTGTCTGATGGCGTTCTAAGGTCGCTAATAACTTCGGAACGAGAAGAGATACAATGTTCTGGTTTGAAGCAGCGTAACAGTCGTGTCACAATCTATAAGTACACACCTAAAAAACAATCACTTTTGAAAGTCAGTTTCCGCCTAACGCTACATGTGAGCTCTGTCTGATGGCGTTCTAAGGTCGCTAATAACTTCGGAACGAGAAGAGATACAATGTTCTGGTTTGAAGCAGCGTAACAGTCGTGTCACAATCTATAAGTACACACCTAAAAAACAATCACTTTTGAAAGTCAGTTTCCGCCTAACGCTACATGTGAGCTCTGTCTGATGGCGTTCTAAGGTCGCTAATAACTTCGGAACGAGAAGAGATACAATGTTCTGGTTTGAAGCAGCGTAACAGTCGTGTCACAATCTATAAGTACACACCTAAAAAACAATCACTTTTGAAAGTCAGTTTCCGCCTAACGCTACATGTGAGCTCTGTCTGATGGCGTTCTAAGGTCGCTAATAACTTCGGAACGAGAAGAGATACAATGTTCTGGTTTGAAGCAGCGTAACAGTCGTGTCACAATCTATAAGTACACACCTAAAAAACAATCACTTTTGAAAGTCAGTTTCCGCCTAACGCTACATGTGAGCTCTGTCTGATGGCGTTCTAAGGTCGCTAATAACTTCGGAACGAGAAGAGATACAATGTTCTGGTTTGAAGCAGCGTAACAGTCGTGTCACAATCTATAAGTACACACCTAAAAAACAATCACTTTTGAAAGTCAGTTTCCGCCTAACGCTACATGTGAGCTCTGTCTGATGGCGTTCTAAGGTCGCTAATAACTTCGGAACGAGAAGAGATACAATGTTCTGGTTTGAAGCAGCGTAACAGTCGTGTCACAATCTATAAGTACACACCTAAAAAACAATCACTTTTGAAAGTCAGTTTCCGCCTAACGCTACATGTGAGCTCTGTCTGATGGCGTTCTAAGGTCGCTAATAACTTCGGAACGAGAAGAGATACAATGTTCTGGTTTGAAGCAGCGTAACAGTCGTGTCACAATCTATAAGTACACACCTAAAAAACAATCACTTTTGAAAGTCAGTTTCCGCCTAACGCTACATGTGAGCTCTGTCTGATGGCGTTCTAAGGTCGCTAATAACTTCGGAACGAGAAGAGATACAATGTTCTGGTTTGAAGCAGCGTAACAGTCGTGTCACAATCTATAAGTACACACCTAAAAAACAATCACTTTTGAAAGTCAGTTTCCGCCTAACGCTACATGTGAGCTCTGTCTGATGGCGTTCTAAGGTCGCTAATAACTTCGGAACGAGAAGAGATACAATGTTCTGGTTTGAAGCAGCGTAACAGTCGTGTCACAATCTATAAGTACACACCTAAAAAACAATCACTTTTGAAAGTCAGTTTCCGCCTAACGCTACATGTGAGCTCTGTCTGATGGCGTTCTAAGGTCGCTAATAACTTCGGAACGAGAAGAGATACAATGTTCTGGTTTGAAGCAGCGTAACAGTCGTGTCACAATCTATAAGTACACACCTAAAAAACAATCACTTTTGAAAGTCAGTTTCCGCCTAACGCTACATGTGAGCTCTGTCTGATGGCGTTCTAAGGTCGCTAATAACTTCGGAACGAGAAGAGATACAATGTTCTGGTTTGAAGCAGCGTAACAGTCGTGTCACAATCTATAAGTACACACCTAAAAAACAATCACTTTTGAAAGTCAGTTTCCGCCTAACGCTACATGTGAGCTCTGTCTGATGGCGTTCTAAGGTCGCTAATAACTTCGGAACGAGAAGAGATACAATGTTCTGGTTTGAAGCAGCGTAACAGTCGTGTCACAATCTATAAGTACACACCTAAAAAACAATCACTTTTGAAAGTCAGTTTCCGCCTAACGCTACATGTGAGCTCTGTCTGATGGCGTTCTAAGGTCGCTAATAACTTCGGAACGAGAAGAGATACAATGTTCTGGTTTGAAGCAGCGTAACAGTCGTGTCACAATCTATAAGTACACACCTAAAAAACAATCACTTTTGAAAGTCAGTTTCCGCCTAACGCTACATGTGAGCTCTGTCTGATGGCGTTCTAAGGTCGCTAATAACTTCGGAACGAGAAGAGATACAATGTTCTGGTTTGAAGCAGCGTAACAGTCGTGTCACAATCTATAAGTACACACCTAAAAAACAATCACTTTTGAAAGTCAGTTTCCGCCTAACGCTACATGTGAGCTCTGTCTGATGGCGTTCTAAGGTCGCTAATAACTTCGGAACGAGAAGAGATACAATGTTCTGGTTTGAAGCAGCGTAACAGTCGTGTCACAATCTATAAGTACACACCTAAAAAACAATCACTTTTGAAAGTCAGTTTCCGCCTAACGCTACATGTGAGCTCTGTCTGATGGCGTTCTAAGGTCGCTAATAACTTCGGAACGAGAAGAGATACAATGTTCTGGTTTGAAGCAGCGTAACAGTCGTGTCACAATCTATAAGTACACACCTAAAAAACAATCACTTTTGAAAGTCAGTTTCCGCCTAACGCTACATGTGAGCTCTGTCTGATGGCGTTCTAAGGTCGCTAATAACTTCGGAACGAGAAGAGATACAATGTTCTGGTTTGAAGCAGCGTAACAGTCGTGTCACAATCTATAAGTACACACCTAAAAAACAATCACTTTTGAAAGTCAGTTTCCGCCTAACGCTACATGTGAGCTCTGTCTGATGGCGTTCTAAGGTCGCTAATAACTTCGGAACGAGAAGAGATACAATGTTCTGGTTTGAAGCAGCGTAACAGTCGTGTCACACTCTATAAGTACACACCTAAAAAACAATCACTTTTGAAAGTCAGTTTCCGCCTAACGCTACATGTGAGCTCTGTCTGATGGCGTTCTAAGGTCGCTAATAACTTCGGAACGAGAAGAGATACAATGTTCTGGTTTGAAGCAGCGTAACAGTCGTGTCACAATCTATAAGTACACACCTAAAAAACAATCACTTTTGAAAGTCAGTTTCCGCCTAACGCTACATGTGAGCTCTGTCTGATGGCGTTCTAAGGTCGCTAATAACTTCGGAACGAGAAGAGATACAATGTTCTGGTTTGAAGCAGCGTAACAGTCGTGTCACAATCTATAAGTACACACCTAAAAAACAATCACTTTTGAAAGTCAGTTTCCGCCTAACGCTACATGTGAGCTCTGTCTGATGGCGTTCTAAGGTCGCTAATAACTTCGGAACGAGAAGAGATACAATGTTCTGGTTTGAAGCAGCGTAACAGTCGTGTCACAATCTATAAGTACACACCTAAAAAACAATCACTTTTGAAAGTCAGTTTCCGCCTAACGCTACATGTGAGCTCTGTCTGATGGCGTTCTAAGGTCGCTAATAACTTCGGAACGAGAAGAGATACAATGTTCTGGTTTGAAGCAGTGTCACAATCTATAAGTACACACCTAAAAAACAATCACTTTTGAAAGTCAGTTTCCGCCTAACGCTACATGTGAGCTCTGTCTGATG
Organism: Dermolepida albohirtum; assembly: GCA_031893035.1. NCBI lineage: Eukaryota > Metazoa > Arthropoda > Insecta > Coleoptera > Scarabaeidae > Dermolepida > Dermolepida albohirtum. The sequence continues at coordinate 15,911 of JAVIWB010001700.1, forward strand.
GCGTTCTAAGGTCGCTAATAACTTCGGAACGAGAAGAGATACAATGTTCTGGTTTGAAGCAGCGTAACAGTCGTGTATAAGTACACACCTAAAAAACAATCACTTTTGAAAGTCAGTTTCCGCCTAACGCTACATGTGAGCTCTGTCTGATGGCGTTCTAAGGTCGCTAATAACTTCGGAACGAGAAGAGATACAATGTTCTGGTTTGAAGCAGCGTAACAGTCGTGTCACAATCTATAAGTACACACCTAAAAAACAATCACTTTTGAAAGTCAGTTTCCGCCTAACGCTACATGTGAGCTCTGTCTGATGGCGTTCTAAGGTCGCTAATAACTTCGGAACGAGAAGAGATACAATGTTCTGGTTTGAAGCAGCGTAACAGTCGTGTCACCACAATCTATAAGTACACACCTAAAAAACAATCACTTTTGAAAGTCAGTTTCCGCCTAACGCTACATGTGAGCTCTGTCTGATGGCGTTCTAAGGTCGCTAATAACTTCGGAACGAGAAGAGATACAATGTTCTGGTTTGAAGCAGCGTAACAGTCGTGTCACAATCTATAAGTACACACCTAAAAAACAATCACTTTTGAAAGTCAGTTTCCGCCTAACGCTACATGTGAGCTCTGTCTGATGGCGTTCTAAGGTCGCTAATAACTTCGGAACGAGAAGAGATACAATGTTCTGGTTTGAAGCAGCGTAACAGTCGTGTCACAATCTATAAGTACACACCTAAAAAACAATCACTTTTGAAAGTCAGTTTCCGCCTAACGCTACATGTGAGCTCTGTCTGATGGCGTTCTAAGGTCGCTAATAACTTCGGAACGAGAAGAGATACAATGTTCTGGTTTGAAGCAGCGTAACAGTCGTGTCACAATCTATAAGTACACACCTAAAAAACAATCACTTTTGAAAGTCAGTTTCCGCCTAACGCTACATGTGAGCTCTGTCTGATGGCGTTCTAAGGTCGCTAATAACTTCGGAACGAGAAGAGATACAATGTTCTGGTTTGAAGCAGCGTAACAGTCGTGTCACAATCTATAAGTACACACCTAAAAAACAATCACTTTTGAAAGTGAAAGTCAGTTTCCGCCTAACGCTACATGTGAGCTCTGTCTGATGGCGTTCTAAGGTCGCTAATAACTTCGGAACGAGAAGAGATACAATGTTCTGGTTTGAAGCAGCGTAACAGTCGTGTCACAATCTATAAGTACACACCTAAAAAACAATCACTTTTGAAAGTCAGTTTCCGCCTAACGCTACATGTGAGCTCTGTCTGATGGCGTTCTAAGGTCGCTAATAACTTCGGAACGAGAAGAGATACAATGTTCTGGTTTGAAGCAGCGTAACAGTCGTGTCACAATCTATAAGTACACACCTAAAAAACAATCACTTTTGAAAGTCAGTTTCCGCCTAACGCTACATGTGAGCTCTGTCTGATGGCGTTCTAAGGTCGCTAATAACTTCGGAACGAGAAGAGATACAATGTTCTGGTTTGAAGCAGCGTAACAGTCGTGTCACAATCTATAAGTACACACCTAAAAAACAATCACTTTTGAAAGTCAGTTTCCGCCTAACGCTACATGTGAGCTCTGTCTGATGGCGTTCTAAGGTCGCTAATAACTTCGGAACGAGAAGAGATACAATGTTCTGGTTTGAAGCAGCGTAACAGTCGTGTCACAATCTATAAGTACACACCTAAAAAACAATCACTTTTGAAAGTCAGTTTCCGCCTAACGCTACATGTGAGCTCTGTCTGATGGCGTTCTAAGGTCGCTAATAACTTCGGAACGAGAAGAGATACAATGTTCTGGTTTGAAGCAGCGTAACAGTCGTGTCACAATCTATAAGTACACACCTAAAAAACAATCACTTTTGAAAGTCAGTTTCCGCCTAACGCTACATGTGAGCTCTGTCTGATGGCGTTCTAAGGTCGCTAATAACTTCGGAACGAGAAGAGATACAATGTTCTGGTTTGAAGCAGCGTAACAGTCGTGTCACAATCTATAAGTACACACCTAAAAAACAATCACTTTTGAAAGTCAGTTTCCGCCTAACGCTACATGTGAGCTCTGTCTGATGGCGTTCTAAGGTCGCTAATAACTTCGGAACGAGAAGAGATACAATGTTCTGGTTTGAAGCAGCGTAACAGTCGTGTCACAATCTATAAGTACACACCTAAAAAACAATCACTTTTGAAAGTCAGTTTCCGACTAACGCTACATGTGAGCTCTGCCTGATGGCGTTCTAAGGTCGCTAATAACTTCGGAACGAGAAGAGATACAATGTTCTGGTTTGAAGCAGCGTAACAGTCGTGTCACAATCTATAAGTACACACCTAAAAAACAATCACTTTTGAAAGTCAGTTTCCGCCTAACGCTACATGTGAGCTCTGTCTGATGGCGTTCTAAGGTCGCTAATAACTTCGGAACGAGAAGAGATACAATGTTCTGGTTTGAAGCAGCGTAACAGTCGTGTCACAATCTATAAGTACACACCTAAAAAACAATCACTTTTGAAAGTCAGTTTCCGACTAACGCTACATGTGAGCTCTGTCTGATGGCGTTCTAAGGTCGCTAATAACTTCGGAACGAGAAGAGATACAATGTTCTGGTTTGAAGCAGCGTAACAGTCGTGTCACAATCTATAAGTACACACCTAAAAAACAATCACTTTTGAAAGTCAGTTTCCGACTAACGCTACATGTGAGCTCTGTCTGATGGCGTTCTAAGGTCGCTAATAACTTCGGAACGAGAAGAGATACAATGTTCTGGTTTGAAGCAGCGTAACAGTCGTGTCACAATCTTTAAGTACACACATAAAAAACAATCACTTTTGAAAGTCAGTTTCCGACTAACGCTACATGTGAGCTCTGCCTGATGGCGTTCTAAGGTCGCTAATAACTTCGGAACGAGAAGAGATACAATGTTCTGGTTTGAAGCAGCGTAACAGTCGTGTCACAATCTATAAGTACACACATAAAAAACAATCACTTTTGAAAGTCAGTTTCCGACTTACGCTACATGTGAGCGCTGCCTGATGGCGTTCTAAGGTCGCTAATAACTTCGGAACGAGAAGAGATACAATGTTCTGGTTTGAAGCAGCGTAACAGTCGTGTCACAATCTATAAGTACACACATAAAAAACAATCACTTTTGAAAGTCAGTTTCCGACTAACGCTACATGTGAGCTCTGCCTGATGGCGTTCTAAGGTCGCTAATAACTTCGGAACGAGAAGAGATACAATGTTCTGGTTTGAAGCAGCGTAACAGTCGTGTCACAATCTATAAGTACACACATAAAAAACAATCACTTTTGAAAGTCAGTTTCCGACTAACGCTACATGTGAGCGCTGCCTGATGGCGTTCTAAGGTCGCTAATAACTTCGGAACGAGAAGAGATACAATGTTCTGGTTTGAAGCAGCGTAACAGTCGTGTCACAATCTATAAGTACACACATAAAAAACAATCACTTTTGAAAGTCAGTTTCCGACTAACGCTACATGTGAGCGCTGCCTGATGGCGTTCTAAGGTCGCTAATAACTTCGGAACGAGAAGAGATACAATGTTCTGGTTTGAAGCAGCGTAACAGTCGTGTCACAATCTATAAGTACACATATAAAAAACAATCACTTTTGAAAGTCAGTTTCCGACTAACGCTACATGTGAGCGCTGCCTGATGGCGTTCGAAGGTCGCTAATAACTTCGGAACGAGAAGAGATACAATGTTCTGGTTTGAAGCAGCGTAACAGTCGTGTCACAATCTATAAGTACACACATAAAAAACAATCACTTTTGAAAGTCAGTTTCCGACTTACGCTACATGTGAGCGCTGCCTGATGGCGTTCTAAGGTCGCTAATAACTTCGGAACGAGAAGAGATACAATGTTCTGGTTTGAAGCAGCGTAACAGTCGTGTCACAATCTATAAGTACACACATAAAAAACAATCACTTTTGAAAGTCAGTTTCCGACTAACGCTACATGTGAGCGCTGCCTGATGGCGTTCTAAGGTCGCTAATAACTTCGGAACGAGAAGAGATACAATGTTCTGGTTTGAAGCAGCGTAACAGTCGTGTCACAATCTATAAGTACACACATAAAAAACAATCACTTTTGAAAGTCAGTTTCCGACTAACGCTACATGTGAGCGCTGCCTGATGGCGTTCTAAGGTCGCTAATAACTTCGGAACGAGAAGAGATACAATGTTCTGGTTTGAAGCAGCGTAACAGTCGTGTCACAATCTATAAGTACACACATAAAAAACAATCACTTTTGAAAGTCAGTTTCCGACTAACGCTACATGTGAGCGCTGCCTGATGGCGTTCTAAGGTCGCTAATAACTTCGGAACGAGAAGAGATACAATGTTCTGGTTTGAAGCAGCGTAACAGTCGTGTCACAATCTATAAGTACACACATAAAAAACAATCACTTTTGAAAGTCAGTTTCCGACTAACGCTACATGTGAGCTCTGCCTGATGGCGTTCTAAGGTCGCTAATAACTTCGGAACGAGAAGAGATACAATGTTCTGGTTTGAAGCAGCGTAACAGTCGTGTCACAATCTATAAGTACACACATAAAAAACAATCACTTTTGAAAGTCAGTTTCCGACTAACGCTACATGTGAGCTCTGCCTGATGGCGTTCTAAGGTCGCGAATAACTTCGGAACGAGAAGAGATACAATGTTCTGGTTTGAAGCAGCGTAACAGTCGTGTCACAATCTATAAGTACACACATAAAAAACAATCACTTTTGAAAGTCAGTTTCCGACTAACGCTACATGTGAGCTCTGCCTGATGGCGTTCTAAGGTCGCTAATAACTTCGGAACGAGAAGAGATACAATGTTCTGGTTTGAAGCAGCGTAACAGTCGTGTCACAATCTATAAGCACACACCTAAAAACAATCACTTTTGAAAGTCAGTTTCCGACTAACGCTACATGTGAGCGCTGCCCGATGGCGTTCTAAGGTCGCTAATAACTTCGGAACGAGAAGAGATACAATGTTCTGGTTTGAAGCAGCGTAACAGTCGTGTCACAATCTATAAGTACACACATAAAAAACAATCACTTTTGAAAGTCAGTTTCCGACTAACGCTACATGTGAGCGCTGCCTGATGGCGTTCTAAGGTCGCTAATAACTTCGGAACGACAAGAGATACAATGTTCTGGTTTGAAGCAGCGTAACAGTCGTGTCACAATCTATAAGTACACACATAAAAAACAATCACTTTTGAAAGTCAGTTTCCGACTAACGCTACATGTGAGCGCTGCCTGATGGCGTTCTAAGGTCGCTAATAACTTCGGAACGAGAAGAGATACAATGTTCTGGTTTGAAGCAGCGTAACAGTCGTGTCACAATCTATAAACAGTCGTGTCACAGTCTATAAGTACACACATAAAAAACAATCACTTTTGAAACGCTACATGTTCTGCCTGATGGCGTTCTAAGGTCGCTAATAACTTCGGAACGAGAAGAGATACAATGTTCTGGTTTGATGGCGTTCTGAAGGTCGCTAATAACTTCGGAACGAGAAGAGATACAATGTTCTGGTTTGAAGCAGCGTAACAGTCGTGTCACAATCTATAAGTACACACATAAAAAACAATCACTTTTGAAAGTCAGTTTCCGACTAACGCTACATGTGAGCGCTGCCTGATGGCGTTCTAAGGTCGCTAATAACTTCGGAACGAGAAGAGATACAATGTTCTGGTTTGAAGCAGCGTAACAGTCGTGTCACAATCTATAAGTACACACATAAAAAACAATCACTTTTGAAAGTCAGTTTCCGACTAACGCTACATGTGAGCTCTGCCTGATGGCGTTCTAAGGTCGCTAATAACTTCGGAACGAGAAGAGATACAATGTTCTGGTTTGAAGCAGCGTAACAGTCGTGTCACAATCTATAAGTACACACATAAAAAACAATCACTTTTGAAAGTCAGTTTCCGACTAACGCTACATGTGAGCTCTGCCTGATGGCGTTCTAAGGTCGCTAATAACTTCGGAACGAGAAGAGATACAATGTTCTGGTTTGAAGCAGCGTAACAGTCGTGTCACAATCTATAAGTACACACATAAAAAACAATCACTTTTGAAAGTCAGTTTCCGACTAACGCTACATGTGAGCGCTGCCTGATGGCGTTCTAAGGTCGCTAATAACTTCGGAACGAGAAGAGATACAATGTTCTGGTTTGAAGCAGCGTAACAGTCGTGTCACAATCTATAAGTACACACATAAAAAACAATCACTTTTGAAAGTCAGTTTCCGACTAACGCTACATGTGAGCGCTGCCTGATGGCGTTCTAAGGTCGCTAATAACTTCGGAACGAGAAGAGATACAATGTTCTGGTTTGAAGCAGCGTAACAGTCGTGTCACAATCTATAAGTACACACATAAAAAACAATCACTTTTGAAAGTCAGTTTCCGACTAACGCTACATGTGAGCTCTGCCTGATGGCGTTCTAAGGTCGCTAATAACTTCGGAACGAGAAGAGATACAATGTTCTGGTTTGAAGCAGCGTAACAGTCGTGTCACAATCTATAAGTACACACATAAAAAACAATCACTTTTGAAAGTCAGTTTCCGACTAACGCTACATGTGAGCTCTGCCTGATGGCGTTCTAAGGTCGCTAATAACTTCGGAACGAGAAGAGATACAATGTTCTGGTTTGAAGCAGCGTAACAGTCGTGTCACAATCTATAAGTACACACATAAAAAACAATCACTTTTGAAAGTCAGTTTCCGACTAACGCTACATGTGAGCTCTGCCTGATGGCGTTCTAAGGTCGCTAATAACTTCGGAACGAGAAGAGATACAATGTTCTGGTTTGAAGCAGCGTAACAGTCGTGTCACAATCTATAAGTACACACATAAAAAACAATCACTTTTGAAAGTCAGTTTCCGACTAACGCTACATGTGAGCGCTGCCTGATGGCGTTCTAAGGTCGCTAATAACTTCGGAACGAGAAGAGATACAATGTTCTGGTTTGAAGCAGCGTAACAGTCGTGTCACAATCTATAAGTACACACATAAAAAACAATCACTTTTGAAAGTCAGTTTCCGACTAACGCTACATGTGAGCTCTGCCTGATGGCGTTCTAAGGTCGCTAATAACTTCGGAACGAGAAGAGATACAATGTTCTGGTTTGAAGCAGCGTAACAGTCGTGTCACAATCTATAAGTACACACATAAAAAACAATCACTTTTGAAAGTCAGTTTCCGACTAACGCTACATGTGAGCTCTGCCTGATGGCGTTCTAAGGTCGCTAATAACTTCGGAACGAGAAGAGATACAATGTTCTGGTTTGAAGCAGCGTAACAGTCGTGTCACAATCTATAAGTACACACATAAAAAACAATCACTTTTGAAAGTCAGTTTCCGACTAACGCTACATGTGAGCGCTGCCTGATGGCGTTCTAAGGTCGCTAATAACTTCGGAACGAGAAGAGATACAATGTTCTGGTTTGAAGCAGCGTAACAGTCGTGTCACAATCTATAAGTACACACATAAAAAACAATCACTTTTGAAAGTCAGTTTCCGACTAACGCTACATGTGAGCTCTGCCTGATGGCGTTCTAAGGTCGCTAATAACTTCGGAACGAGAAGAGATACAATGTTCTGGTTTGAAGCAGCGTAACAGTCGTGTCACAATCTATAAGTACACACATAAAAAACAATCACTTTTGAAAGTCAGTTTCCGACTAACGCTACATGTGAGCGCTGCCTGATGGCGTTCTAAGGTCGCTAATAACTTCGGAACGAGAAGAGATACAATGTTCTGGTTTGAAGCAGCGTAACAGTCGTGTCACAATCTATAAGTACACACATAAAAAACAATCACTTTTGAAAGTCAGTTTCCGACTAACGCTACATGTGAGCGCTGCCTGATGGCGTTCTAAGGTCGCTAATAACTTCGGAACGAGAAGAGATACAATGTTCTGGTTTGAAGCAGCGTAACAGTCGTGTCACAATCTATAAGTACACACATAAAAAACAATCACTTTTGAAAGTCAGTTTCCGACTAACGCTACATGTGAGCGCTGCCTGATGGCGTTCTAAGGTCGCTAATAACTTCGGAACGAGAAGAGATACAATGTTCTGGTTTGAAGCAGCGTAACAGTCGTGTCACAATCTATAAGTACACACATAAAAAACAATCACTTTTGAAAGTCAGTTTCCGACTAACGCTACATGTGAGCGCTGCCTGATGGCGTTCTAAGGTCGCTAATAACTTCGGAACGAGAAGAGATACAATGTTCTGGTTTGAAGCAGCGTAACAGTCGTGTCACAATCTATAAGTACACACATAAAAAACAATCACTTTTGAAAGTCAGTTTCCGACTAACGCTACATGTGAGCTCTGCCTGATGGCGTTCTAAGGTCGCTAATAACTTCGGAACGAGAAGAGATACAATGTTCTGGTTTGAAGCAGCGTAACAGTCGTGTCACAATCTATAAGTACACACATAAAAAACAATCACTTTTGAAAGTCAGTTTCCGACTAACGCTACATGTGAGCTCTGCCTGATGGCGTTCTAAGGTCGCTAATAACTTCGGAACGAGAAGAGATACAATGTTCTGGTTTGAAGCAGCGTAACAGTCGTGTCACAATCTATAAGTACACACATAAAAAACAATCACTTTTGAAAGTCAGTTTCCGACTAACGCTACATGTGAGCGCTGCCTGATGGCGTTCTAAGGTCGCTAATAACTTCGGAACGAGAAGAGATACAATGTTCTGGTTTGAAGCAGCGTAACAGTCGTGTCACAATCTATAAGTACACACATAAAAAACAATCACTTTTGAAAGTCAGTTTCCGACTAACGCTACATGTGAGCTCTGCCCGATGGCGTTCTAAGGTCGCTAATAACTTCGGAACGAGAAGAGATACAATGTTCTGGTTTGAAGCAGCGTAACAGTCGTGTCACAATCTATAAGTACACACATAAAAAACAATCACTTTTGAAAGTCAGTTTCCGACTAACGCTACATGTGAGCTCTGCCTGATGGCGTTCTAAGGTCGCTAATAACTTCGGAACGAGAAGAGATACAATGTTCTGGTTTGAAGCAGCGTAACAGTCGTGTCACAATCTATAAGTACACACATAAAAAACAATCACTTTTGAAAGTCAGTTTCCGACTAACGCTACATGTGAGCGCTGCCTGATGGCGTTCTAAGGTCGCTAATAACTTCGGAACGAGAAGAGATACAATGTTCTGGTTTGAAGCAGCGTAACAGTCGTGTCACAATCTATAAGTACACACATAAAAAACAATCACTTTTGAAAGTCAGTTTCCGACTAACGCTACATGTGAGCGCTGCTGATGGCGTTCTA
>JAVIWB010001701.1:0-254127 GCA_031893035.1 Dermolepida albohirtum
AAAAATTATTAATCATATACACTCATATTTATAGTCTAGGTACAATTATATATATTTTGTTTTATTACAAAAAAAAAAATGGTTGTATTATCAGTTAGCATACATGTTTGAACAAGCCGAAAGATACAAACGTCACAAAAAGTATCTCAAATAACACAAAAAAATATCACAAATTAAAAAAAAAACTTCGTTATTACTGGTTTTTTTTAGAACTTTTACGAAATTGGATGCCAATACTCGAATTTACTTCAAATCTTGATTTTTAGAATTAATATTTGTTTTCTTGACTTTTCGTCAATTCAAGGTATTGGAAATAAATCCAATATGTTTATTTTTAACCGAAGAAAGTCTAAAAAATGTTTAATAACATAAGTACAACAGTACATCAGCATAAATAAATTCTTATGTATAAATAGAATATACATAAACTTACATAGATATTCAACTTTTTTTTTATTCTGATTTTGCCATAATACAAGCATCACTGTTAAATATCACGGATTTTATAAAAATCCATCAATAATGAAAAAACGAATGAAATAAAGATCCAGAGATCTTTCCAAAGCCTCTGCTACTACAATTCTGGGAATTCGTCCATTCCGATCACTGGAAAGAAGTGCTCAAAAACTGATAGGTACCGATTTTTGAGCGTTTTAATCTTGGGAAAGGAGAATTCCTTGACGAACCGTTAGAAGAAATACTGTTATAAATCTTATATATGTTAAACACTAAAATGTTTAATATTAAACATTACTAAAACCTACGATCACGCTGCGCTTTTGTTTTTTTTTCTATAATATACATATATATCTATGTTCATATAATTTCCGTTTGACACCGTATCTTTTAAATCTGTTAATTACAAAGACATACTAGTAGTTTATCAAAAAAAAAAAGAAACATTAAATCATATATATATGTAAGTATTATTACATTTAGTACTTTTGTTGTGCTTCAGTCTTGGGTTAAAAATCCCGACGCTCGACTCAATTTTTTTTGCATTTATAAACGATTTATTCGGAAAACGAACGATATAGTTTCTTTTTTCTTAAATCATACGCGGGACTAATCATTATTGTTCCTCCTCTGGTTATTTTTCTGTAACAACAAAGAAAAACGAACGTTTAAACACCGAACTAGTGAGAAAATTTCGGATCTTTTGAGACCATCCTCAGTATCAAGTCGCAAGAAATTCGATCACTACTTACTTTATGAATTGAGGTAGGAAGGAATTCCATCCAGCCGTGGATTGTTTCAGAGTGAGGAAGAGTTCGAAAGTGGACGTGGTCGTGGGATCGCATTTTATCGTACACAGCTTCCGACATTCTTCCTCCCCTTCGAAACTCAGGTACAGAGTACAGCCTCTTAAACCGCATGGTTCGGTATCGGCCTGCTCCAGGATATCCTTGGCTATCCTGGGCAGGAGATCACAAGGTAGTAGCACCTCTCCACAGGACAGGTGCGTACCTTTCGCAGCCCTCAGTTCGTCGCCCAATCTTTGGGAGAGGGCGTTTATGGAAACGGATTCGCAATCGGTCTCCTCATTGGCGTAGTACGCATCATATTCGGCAACTGGAAAAGACGAGATCGAATTTAATTTAAACAAGACATGGACGCAGATCGACGAGTTGAATTAAAAATGAGTTTGTTTTAAAATCTCAAGGTTGCGTTGTTAACGATTTACGGGCTCCGTAATCAAGTTGGCCTTGAAAATATTTACACGATCTATTATCTCTTGGATTTGTAAATATTCATTAGGACAATTTGGGTGAATTATATTTAATTTTTATAGGTCACTGGGTACGGAAACGAAATAAGGAAGAAAGAAAAATGAGTACGCGAAAATTAAGTTGAAGCGAGTTTCCCCAAAATCTTTTTCCTTATTTTGTTTCCGCTTGGTTCCTTAATATTTTCAACTTACCGTTTTGGTTTTTAAAATCAACATTGTTATTGTTTATGGGAATGACTTCCATGTTTGATGAATTTTCTTTGAAAGAAATGAAAATAAGATTTAAAAAAATACGGTCTGCGCCTTAACACTACAACTATATTTATATCACAATTAAAACACCGGTATTGAAAAAGCCGGCTACTGTCTAAAACAAAATGTATGCCTCGGAAAAGGCTTCTAATTTCTAAACGCTTTGTTACTGGAAAACTGAGTGCAACAAAGCTGCGTTTCTGTTTATATGGAACTTTTCCCCACTCGCTACCGTGGCGCAGACGATGTACGATTCGGATGGGATCGCTTGGCCGATCGCTCGTACGTATACAAGAGCAGCACAGTTTTTCCTTTGTTCTTGGCTGGTGTTTAGAATATTCATTGAAATTTTTTTTCTTAATTTGTACACACATACATACGTATAAATTAATAAATTACATCTACTTGTTTATGTCATTAAAGTTATATAACTGGGATAACTATGGTTGAAAAAAGACTTCGCTTAGAAGACCCTAATGAATTCGATGCCTGAAAAATTAACACTGAAAAATATTATCGTTGAAAATGAAAAGATGTATTTATGAATTTCATGTAATAAAAGTTGTTTAAAATAGGATTTCGACACATATTTGTCATTTTGGTTTAAAAATTGCATAAGAGGGAAAGGGGTTCATCTAATCAATCTTTATAGAGTTAGCTATGGTCTCGAATTAAATTTGATTCGTACAACTATTATTTTCACCACAAACTACCAATTCATTGAATAACAAACGCAAAGCTTTTCCAGAGGATTTGTCAATTTTTAAAGAAAATCGAAAAAAAAAACATTAAAGTCGCTTTAATGTCTAATGTATAATCATATTTTCTCAAAATTCTCATAAACTAGAAATTGTAACCATTTATATTCTTTCACTAAATACGCAGCAGTCTTTGCATATCAATTTTTTCAATCGTCCTTTTTCATTGTTAGAAAATCAAGTCTTCTTTTGAATTACACCTATTTGATTGTTCAAAAAGGAATTTTTGTGCTTTCTTGCTAGAATTGTCGCATTTTGAATCAGTCAACAAAACAAAACGCACAGCTTTTCCGGAGGATAATAAAACGTGGAAGCTACTTTAATATTATATATTATAACAATATTTTACTAAAATTCTCATGTAGAAGGTTTTCCAATAAGAGTGATATGATTTCTTTAAAAAAAACACTTGTTAAGAAAATTCAAAAGTTTTTTATTTAATGTGAAGTACAATCGATACAATTAAGTTCTAAATAAAACGTCATTCAAATGGCCTCCACGACTTCTTCTGCAGGAACGAATTCGATGAACCCAATTTTCGAGCACTTTTTCCACTAAATCTAGTCGTATGTCATGAATGGCACGTTCAATATTGACTTGAAAAGCTTGAAGAGAGTCTGGTTTATTTCGATAGACCAATGACTTCAAATAACCCCACAAGAAATAGTCTAATGGTGTTAAATCACAACTTCTTGGAGGCCATTCAATATTACAATTTCTTGAAATAATCGAATCTCCAAACTTTTCTCGCAATAATTCTATTGTTGCATTTGCTGTATGGCACGTAGCTCCGTCTTGTTGGAACCAAATGTTGTCAAGATCAACTTCTTCCAATGTCGGCCATAAAAAGTTGGTTATCATCAATCTATACCGCTCTCCATTGACAGTAACGGTGTTACCAGCTTCATTTTGAAAGAAGTACGGACCGATGATTCCACCATACCAAAAACCACACCAAACTGTCAATTTAGGTGAATGTAATGGTTTTTCATAAATAATTCGTAGATTTTCTTCGCACCAGAATCGCCAGTTTTGTTTATTTACCACGCCATCCAGATGAAAGTGGGCGTCATCAGAGAAGATGATTTTCTTAAAAAAATCGTTATCGTTTTCAAGTTGTTCCAAGGCAAAATCAGCAAATTCACGACGCTTACGGTGGTCCAATGGCTTCAGTTCTTGAGTGAGAACAATTTTATAGGGCTGCAAACCCAAATCCCTTCTCAAAATCCGCTAGGTTGTGGTTTGAGACAGTCGCAATTGTTGAGAACGTCTTGGAATCGACAAATTACGGTCTTCAGTAACACTTGCCTGAACGGCAGCAATATTTGCATTACTTCGAGCGGTTCTTTGTCTTATTGGCACTTGAAAATTATGTAAAGAAAATGTAACCTCAAAATTTTTAACAATTCGACGAATAGCGAGCACACTTGGACGATTATTACGACCATAAAATGGCAAACGCGCACGAAAAGTTGCAATTGGAGAACGATTATTTTGATAATAAAACTGAATAATTTATAAACGTTCTTCTTGCGTATATCTCTCCATGATGAAATTGTAAACACTACTGAATACAATGAAAAACAAATGACAGATCATTACATATTACAAATGGCCGAAATGTCACTTCAAAATCATATCATCCCTATTGGAAAACATTATATTAAAACACATACAACTAGAAATTATAACCATTTATATTCCCTTAAATATGCTGGAGGAAATTTTTCAATAGTCCTTTTTCTTTGTGAGAAAATCAGTCTCCTTTTAAATTACACATATTTGATTGTTCAAAAACAAATGTTTATGTTGTCTTCGTAGAGTTGTTGCATTTTTTATCACTTAGCAAACACAAAGCTTTTCCGGAGGATTTGTCATTTTTTAAAGAAAATCAAAAATGAGCAAAAAAGTCACTTTAGTATTAATGCAAGTTCACAAGAAATTTTAACTTTAACAGTCACAATTTTCATTTTGGAATGGATGGAAATCCCAGAACTATTCGAGAATTTAGACGCCAAAGAAAGTTTTTTCTGAGTGTTTGGCTAGGCATCTGAAACCTTCAAATTGTAGCGGAATGAACAGGAAATTTGTGATCTAAAGGTTAAAAATTTAATTCTTGATTAAATATGAAACGCTAATTGATTCACATATTATTCCAACAGGTGGTTTGTTTCTTAATTGGGATGCAATCTGTATTCATCAAATTTTGCTCCTATGGGATAACCGTGCAACTCATTATTACGATGTGAGAAAAGATTTTCTAAGTTGTAATAATTACAAAGGGTACTAGGAAAGTTTTGCAATATGACGCAACAATGAATCGTAGGAAGCTGCATGTTGAGACATGTTCATACGTGCATAGTGGCCGCGGCACCATGTCGATGGGCTCAGTTATTCATTAGCAATTTGAGTGTAAAGTGCGACGGCATCGTGGTCACGAAATGTGATAAGGGCAGTTTTGCGTTATAATTTCGTGCGTGCTTTAAACATAGACCAGTGCTTCGAAGAAATGACTCTTGCACTAGGTGATGTTTGTCCACATCGCACAACGACATTCAAGTGATACAGAGAATTCCAAAGGGGAAATTTAATTGTGGAGGATGCTGAGAGGCCGGGAAGGCCACGAACGTCAGTTGCGGAGGAAAATGTTACTATTGTGAGGAAAATGCTTGGCGAGGACAGGCGAGTGACCTACCAACAGATAAATGGTACTTCAGGCCTAAATGCACCAGTAATTCGTTCGATTCTGCATGATCATTTGCACGTGAAGAAACTTTGTTCTCTCTGGGTGCCGCATCGACTAACTGAAGAGCAGATGACACGACGTTTGACTTGGTGCCGGGAGATGCTAAAAAAGTTTAATAAGGGACAATCTCAAACAATACAAACAAGACTCAATCACTCTTCAATTCCAATTTATCAATTTTAATTTCAATTAATTATCCAAAATTGTAAAAGAACGAATTTATTGAATATCTCGGAAATTAGATATTTGGACATAGTGCACTAAATTATTTAGAAGCAACTTTTGGTTGCTCGGGTCGAAAACTATGTACGCTTCTGTGTTATTATTATGCATATAAGAAAGAAAACACATCCCCTTTTAACGTTTTCTTTTAATCAAATTCAAGCAAATTAATTGTCTTTCAATTAAGTCGCACGATATATAATACGTTACGAGGGATGTTTCCAAAGTTCTGGGAATTACATATAATTTTTATAATATTGTCAATTTTCGTCAATATTACAATGTCGTTTTTCAACATAATCTCCATTTAACTGAATACATTTATCCCAACGATAAACTAATTTTTTAAGCCGTTCTTAAAGAAGTTTTTCGGCGGTGTCTTATCGATCCACCTACTTATGGCACGTTTTACGTCAGTTAAACTTTCAAATCGAATACCCCGTAAGGGTTTTTTCAAGTCTGGGAACAGATGGTAATCACTGGGTGCAAGATCCGGGGAATAAGGTGGGTGCGGCAGCAATTCCCATCGTAAATCGTTCAAAACATCCTTCGTTTTTTTTACGGTGTGTGGTCTTTCATTATCCTGTTGCAATAACGGACGCTTATGCAACTTTCCAGGCCGTTTTTTGACTAGCGCCTGTCGCAATGGTCCGGATAATAAATTTGAATAATATTCTGCATTAATTATAGTACTTCTCGGCAGATAATCCACGAAAATAATTCCTTCGCAATCCTAAAATACAGTAAGCATTACCTTTCCAACAGAGGGAACTGCACGCGCCTTAAGTGGAGGCCCTTCTTCAGGTTTGCGCCATTCTTTGGATTGACTTTTCGTCTCAGGCTTGAAATAAGGAATCCACGTTTCGTCAGTGGTTATTATTCGTTGCCAAAATTCATCACCGTAACGGCCTAATTGCTCATGAAGTTGACGACAAGTATCGGACTTATTGAGTTTCTGTTCTGGTCCCAATAGCCTTGGCACCCAGCGCGCCGAACCTTGCTAATGCCCAAACAATCATGCAAGATGTCATGAACTTGTCGTGTACCTATCCCTAGGTGTACACTAATTTGACGAATAGTCATTCGCCTGTCGTCTTTCAGTAGATTTTCGACGGCAGTAATGTTTCTTTCATTTACCGACGTGCTTGGCCGCCCACTGCATGGATCGTCTTCTAGTGATGTTCTACCGGCTTTAAAACGATCGATCCACCGATAAACAGTACTTTTGGATTCTGCAGATTCACCAAATACTCCTTGCAGACGACTAATAATTTCTGACGTTTTCACATCTTCTTCCCACAAAAAGAAAATTATCGCTCTTTGAGATTTTGCCGCGTGTTCCATGGCTACAAAAACAGTGCTACTAAAACGCGTCTACATCAGTCGAATACCTGAATCAGACTGAACAATGTTGCACTAGATAGTTGCATAAACATGTCAAGACTTGTCTGGCATTAATAACATTGCGTATAAATTCTGCGTTATTTAATTATAGCACCAATTCCCAGAATATTGGAAACACCCCTCGTATATACATACATATATTTATAAAACTCCTACTGGACTTTATTTATTCAAAAATTAACCAGTTATTTAATGTAATAGGAACCAATTTCGATCAATTTAAAAGACGGAAATTAAGAATCTTAAAAAAAGAGCATGTCTAATTTATAATCCTATAATTTAGTTCATTAAACTCAGGAAAAAAATGAAGTTTATATCAACATCTACATAAGCAGAATATAAGTGCTGTGTATATGGATGTATATGTACATATACTGACATTGAAAATTGCTGACACAAAAGTTAATTTAAAAATAATGAATTGCTTTTTAGAGAATGCATAAATATTATGTTTAGATTAGTGCTTTTTTTTCTCTTCCATTTTTGCATTATTTTTATTTGGTTTTTGTTCTGCTTTTTTGTGGGATTTATTTAATTTATTTTCAATATATTATCGGCCAAGGTTATGAACACTATTTACGATAATTGTTTCGTTACTTTTCCTGTTTTACACACCGAGATTTTTTCGACAATGTAAACGGCAATATACGAGGGTGATCCCAGAAGTACCCGACCCAACAAGACACGAAAATTTTGGAGGGAAATATATATATTTTTCAGCACAATCTCCTTTCAGCTCTATACACTTTTCCCGGTGATGTTCAATAAGTTCGATACCCTTTTTATAATAAGAACTGTCTCGCTCCTCAAAACAGCCATTAACTGTCGACATCGCTTCTTCATCGTTGACCACTGAGCCTTTTTTTCAAGTTTGGGAACAGATAATTATCCGAGGGGGCTAAATCTGGATAATATCACTGTATTAGAAAGTACACAATTTATAAAGCATTGTTGTTTAGTATTTGTTTGGCAGCCATCAATAGTGAACGTTTTCAGTGAATTTGTAAAAATGGAGAAAATTGGTCATCGTTATGGGATGCTATACTTTTATTTGAAAGACCTCAGCCCAGTCGATATAAAAGCTGAACTGGATTCTATTCTGGGTGTCTGCTCCTTTGTTTACAACAGTGAAATATTGGGTAGCAGAGTTTGAGCGAGGCCGTACGAGCTGCCAAGACGAGCATCACAGTGGTCGACCAAATGAGGTGACGACTCTAGAAATGATGAAGAAAATCCACAAAGCGGTAATGCATGATCGTCGACTGAAAGTGCGCGAGCTAGCAGACATGGTAGGCATTTCAAAAAGTGTGGTACATCGCATATTGTCTGAAAATTTGAAGAAAGCTATGTGCTGGATGGGTGCCGTGTTTGCTTACACTCGAGGAAAAACAGTGTCGTGAAGATGTTTCAATTGAGTGTTTAGCGAAGTTTCACAGCAACAACCAGGGATGAAACATGGGTCCATCACTTCACACCTAAAACAAAAGAACAATCAAAACAATGGACTCGAAACGGAGAACCGGCTCCAAAGAAGGCGAAGACCGTTTCATCTGCAAGCAAGGTCATGGCATCGCTTTTTTGGGATGCGCGTGGAATAATTTTCATTGAGCATCTTGAAATAGGAAAAGCTATCAACGGCGAGTATTATGCAAACTTATTTCAATGTTTGAGCGAAGAAATCTAGCAAAAACAGCCACATTTGGCTAAGAATGTAGTATTGTTTCATCAAGATAATGCACGAGCTCACAAATCTGTTATTGCAATGGCCAAAATTAATGAATTGCTACCTCATGCCCCCTATTCGCCAGATTTAGTCCCCTCGGATTATTTTTTTACTTGACACAAATGGATGATATATATTTAGGAGTAAAGGAAAATATAATTTATGGCGGGTAACACGACTAGCACAACTAGATATAAAGATAACACACAGGTGAGATAAGTGCTACGATTAAGTGATAAAAGGTCTGAGGCTAATATCTATTTGTAAAAATGTAACTGATTAACTGGAAAATTTCTTTTGTAAAGATGACAGATGAGTAAGGTTTAACAATTCTGTGGGTAACTAGCGACAGGAACCGATGAGGAACAAACGCGTGCAGGCATTCTAATAGCTTGCAATCATATCAGTGACGCGCACGGCTCTCTCCAGATCATAAAATAATGTTTAATAATTTAGGTTTTAATATAGGAGGAATACATGCTTACTGTCATTGGCTAGTGCCCAATCAGGAGATCGTTTAACAAAATATTAATTCATATTATTTGAAAATATATATCAAACTTTATATTATAATGTTAATAAATAGTTGTTCACATCGTTGTTTCGTCTTATTTTTTGCATAAGTAAAAATAAAAAGTTGTATTTATACGATGGTCCTAATTTTGTTGCATGGCACTGTATATACCCTGTGTCTCAGGGTAATTCAAGAAACGATGACGCAGGAAATCCATGAGAAATACAAAAAGAAGACTACAAAACAGAGGATAATCTTTAACCTTTTCCGTGCATAATAGCACGTAACTGTTTTTAACAAACACTATCACCTCCGATTGTTTGGTTAACATTTTAAGATGCTTCTTATAATTGTTATTGTAAATAATATTTACTTTAATGAAATCGATAGAAACACAAAATATTCGACTTTTTTTATCTACATGTCTGGACACATCACTATGACGTCCGTGTTTTCCATCTTTTTGAGTTATCTTAATCAAAATGGATAATTGATTATGACTAATTGAACAATCAAAAATAGATTAAAAAGATGAGATGTAGATAGTTCTAAAACAAGATTATTAATAATAATGCAAAAAAACTGTTATCTTGTACGTCTGCTCAATTATCAAACATATCCGAATACACAAGAGAGCACAACCTAACCACATCTGCATATTTTTATGGTTAAGACTTTATGGTCTTAACTGAAACACTTACCCTACCCGAACCATCCTCTGTACTAGCCTGGATCATCCAATACGTGGGTTGTCTTTTAAATTTTGCATATAAAATTGGTATAAAACAGTACATAGCTTTTAAAGACTTCAATGTTTTTCGAAGCATTCTCTACTAAGTCTAATGCACGTTTGTATGCGCTCGAACCAACTCTGAAAGCAGTTGTTCCACTCATTTATTGGTACAGCCAAAATTGCGTTTTTAAAGACACCGACAACTCCTTCTGACGACTGGAACCTTTGACCACATAGTCCGTTCCCAATTTTTAGGAAGATAAAGGAAGCTTTAAGACTTTGGTCCGGACTGTATGGAGGATGGTCCAACAATTCGACGTTTTGTCGCGTTAAAAATTCAATTATCTTGCTGTGTGCAGATAATTACAGTGTCGCATATGGATTCGCAATAAAACTCGCACAGAAAGAACTCTATACCAGAAATTCAACATCAAAAGCCAAACACACACTGTAGATTGGTTTCACATGACTTAAAATGTATTCTATTCTTAAAATATAAATGCTCAGACTTATCTTAAAGTACACCCGGTTACACATGCGAACCTTCTTTAGCGGTGGTATTTTCTTTCTTGATTTTCGGAAAGGTAGAGAAATCCTTGGGACTTAGGTCCGGACTATACGAAGAATGGTACTATCATAGATTTATACTTCTTTGAAAATGTCGAGTTTCGTGTCTGTAAAAGTGCATTCGCGGTACGCATTACTTTTCTTATTTAATCAAAAGAAAAAAAACACTGAAAGTCATCGTTTGCTGGTAGAAACTTACGGTGAGCATATTTCAACCATAAAAACATGTGAGGCATGGTTCGAGAATTCAAAAATGGTAATTTCGATACGCAAGACAAAGAATGTTCTGACAGACCGAAAAAGTTTGAAGATGCGAAACTGCAAGGGTTATTGAATGAAGACCCGACCCAAACTCAAAAACAATTGGCACAAGCGTTAAATGTAGTCCAAGAAACGATTATCGACCGATTTCGAGTAATGGGCAAAGTCCAAAATATGGGAAATGGATGCCACATCAATTGAATGGCATGGCAAATTGAAAAATCATCTGTGAAATGCCGCCCCAAAGCTATGATCGGAAGTCATTTCTGCATCTAATAGTGACGGATGATGAAAAATGGATTTATTTCGAAAACCTTAAGGGCAAGAAATCATGGTTATCACCTGGCGAAGCCGTCCCATCGACTCCAATTATAAATCATTTTGGTGGCAAAACAACGCTCTGTGTTTGATGGGACCAGAGTGGGGTGTTGTCTTACGAACTGTTGAAACCTGGTGAAACAGTTAATACTGATCACTACCGACAACAATTTATCAATTTGAACCATGCATTAATAGAAAAACGTCCAGAATGGGTCCGATGAGAGGGGAAAGTGATTTTACAGCACGATAACGCACCGTCTCATACAGCAAAGTCGGTCAAGGAAGCGTTGCAAACACTCGGATGGGGTATAACATCGCACCCGCCGTACCCTCCAGACCTTGCCTCGTCCATCACCTTTTGACATCAAAGGAATACGCGCTTGCAGAGCAGCACTTCGCTAATTTCGACGAAGTTAGAAAATGGCTCGATGAATGGTTTTGCTCAGAGAATAAACAGTTCTTTTGGGATGGCATCCATAAATTGCCTGAAAGATGGGCAAGAGTGTAGAATCAAATGGCCCATACTCTGAATAAATAAATTTTCCCATTTTCTTGAAAATTATGTAGTTTCTTTATGAAACAACCGGTAATGACTCTCCTGTACACTTGGTATGTGCTCAAGTCTATACTAACTTATGTAATATAGAAGTACGCGTGTTAAATTCCATGTGTGGATTTTATTTCGTAAACGTGTTAAAATTGTAAGATGAGCTAATTTAATAATCAGGTTCTGTATACTATATACTTATACAGATCAAGAATATTTAACCTAATCAAAGTAATCATTTTAGAAATTGTAATTACAATTCTCCAATTAAAGATGCGTCAGTAACAAGCTCATTAGAATCGCTATCGTTGTTTTTTTTTTAGTCGTTTTGCAAGGAAATAATTATTGCAATATGGAAATTGCATTGTCAACGCTAACCACAACCAACACCTATCAATTTACAACACAAGTATCATTTCCCTATACTTCTCAAAACTACAGAGCTAGCATGCACGTTATCCACAAATTTCCTAAACAATCCTGATGAAATTGAAACCTTGATAAAAATCGCAATATGCAAATAGAAGTAAATAGTAGTGCCTTCTTAATTCCACACAGAATATCGCGTTACCCTCATACACGGTTTTACATCGTCCTATTTTGTTAGACATTATAATGCATATTTATTTTACATATGTATGTATATAATTCGCAGAAGAAAATCGTATTGAATAAAGTCTACTGTGTACATGAATGTATTGTACATGAAACAAGGGAACTGACTTCTAACGATTGGTTGGGAAATTTTAATGAGAGAGAGAGAAAAAGTCACAGATGTAATTATATATTTAATGTAAGGTTGAGCATGTACATATGTACATATCATAATACTAGACATCATGGCGACTTAGAAGCGTTATGGCCTTGAACGTGTTTGCCCGAAGCTGTCATATGAGTAATGGTTATAATCTATACATACAGATAAACTATACTTTGTGTACCGTAAGCCTCATGGATAAGAGTTTACAATTACAATCTGTGATTAAATTTTTTTCACCCAAAGTACACAGTGAGTTGTGTCACTACCGCACCTATAATTTAGTCGGTATTTTGTTCGGTATTTGAGCAGCTTTTTCGATTGCTTTTTCACTGGAAAAGAGTGTTTGTTTAGGAAAGAAATAGAAGTTATAAGATGCAAGGTTACGGAATTTTATTACACAAAAATGTAACTGATGTGAACCTTTTAAATTTCAAACAATATTAATAAAGTACACGTAGTATCTACTTTTCTGTGTATTCGTGATATACATACACTCCCACTCATGGAAGTTTGAACAGTTAATTAAATTTTATATAACGATCATAAAAATTATATTAATACCAATAAATGGCTGTTGAACTTGAATTTGATAGAGCCTGTGGTTGATTAACTTAATCACTAAGATTGATATATAACCCCTTTCCACATTAACTTTTATAATTCTGTATACGCATTTCGACAACCAAGTTGCCATCATCAGTAGATAACCGCAAAGTGTCGCACATGGTAAACAACGGCGAAAAATACCTGTACGAAAACAAACTCCGTACGCGATCCACACCGTTGAGAACCTAAATGTACACTGAATGTTCGTTTCACAAGATTTTTAAAAATTGTTTTGCTTTAGGTACTTATCGGTCGTGTCCGTGTTCTTTTTTCAATGTCACTCATCCTAGTTTAAGTAAAACAATTTTTATTTTAAATTTATTTTGATGAGTGGCTGTACGTGTCTATGCAAAATGTTCAACATATTGGGTTGGCAACTAAGTAGTTTCGATTTTTACTGATAGAGAGCGTTGCTTTATTTTTTGTATAACGTATGTTAGTGCTGTACTTTACCGTTTGTCGCGTGATACTAGTCACATTGACGTAACTTCAGAAGCAAGTAGTGCGTGATTTTTATTAAAGCTATTAGTTGTGGGTTAATTTTAAATGGAGTGCAGAAACGAACATTTTCGACATATTTCACTATTTTATTTCCGTAAAGAAAAGAAAGCTGCTGCAGCTCACAAAAAGATATGTGAAGTTTATGGTGTTAATTGTTTAACAGAGCGCACGTGTCAGAATTGGTATAAAAAATTCCGTTCTGGAGATTTTTTCCTCAAAGATGAGCAACGTTCTGGTCGGCCTACTGAAGTTGATGATGACTAAATCAAAGTCATAATTGAAGAGGATCAACATATAACTGTTCGAGAGGTTGCGGAGAGGCTACATGTATCGCACACAACAATTGAAAAACATTTAAAATGTCTTGAGCTAGATAAGAAGCTTGATATTTGGGTACCTCACGAATTGAAAGAAATTCATTTAACACAAAGAATCAACTTTTGCGATATGCTCCTTAAACGAAATGAAACTGACCCTTTCTTAAAAAGAATCATCACTGGTGATGAAAAATGGGTCCTGTATAGTAACATAGTACGAAAACCATCATGGAGCAAACACGATAAACCAGCTCAAACCACATCGAAAGCTGAATTGCATCCAAAAAAGATCTTGCTGTCAGTTTGGTGGGATTACAAAGGTGTTGTGTTTTTTGAGCTGCTTGCAAGGAACCAAACGATCTATTCTGATGTTTACTGTCAACAATTAATAAAACTGGATGAAGCAATCAAAGACAAACGGCCAGAATTGTCAAATCGGAATGGTGTAGTTTTCCACCAAGATAATGCAAGGTCTCACACATCTTTGGCAACTCGTGGGAAACTATTGGAGCTTGGCTGGGAAGTGGTGCCACATCCCCCATACAGCCCTGATCTAGCACCATCTGATTACCATTTATTTCGAAGTTTGCAGAATTCTTTGAATGGTAAAACTTTCACAAATGACGATGACCTTCACTCGCACCTGGTTCAGTTTTTGGCTGATAAGGACCAGAAATTTTATGAGCGCGAAATCATGCAGCTGAAAAAAAGATGGCAAAAGGTCATTGAGCAAAATGGAAAATATGTAATTGATTAAAAACTATTATTTGTTTAAAAGAAAAGTGTTTTATTTTATACTACAAAACCGAAAGTACTTAGTTGCCAACCCAATATATTGTATTTCGAAACTATTAAATTTTCTAAAAACAAAAGAATTGTATGTTAAAACAATATTATAGCAGTACATTGTGGATTTAGAACAAAAAAATATTAAATTTCTAATAAAATAAATTAGAAAAATTTATTCTCCAGGCATGAATTTAAAAATTACATCTGCATTAACACATAAACTGCTCTTATCAATGTTAAGATTATTATAGGCCTTCTTAAACGCTAAAATAAAGCTAGCCAAATATTAACAATGCAGTCACATTTTTTAAATATTTAATTAATTTATCATGCAGGTGTATGTGGACCTGTAAAAATATTGCCGAATTTTTTTCTTGTTCTTTCTGGCACTATATTAAGCATTCTTTCTAAACTAGTTTTATATTTATTTACATTTTATGTTCCTAAATATGATGCACTAAAGAATATCATGTAATCAGAAACATGTACATATATATATATATATATATATATATATATATATAACGATTCTGTCGTTTTTTTTTTTTGAAATGAAATATGCAATTACTTTATTGGTCTAGTGTATGTAGTTAATTTTAGCATTGATTGCATTGTACATAAGACACTAAATTACAGATAAAATTAAAAGTTGTGCAATAGTTATGCAATGTATATACAGACTTGTTCATTCTAGAATTAGATATGCGCTGTCCACAAGTGGAAAGAGTGCAGTTAGGTTAAAGCGCGCGAGAAAGGAGGATAGAATATCTCTCACTGGCAGTTTCGTTTTCTCCCACTTTTGTATTGCAAACAACTTCCCCTACTTTCTCGCGTTTATTTCAAGAATATTTTATTAGTTTCACGCCAAACGGCAAAACATTTCAAGAAAATAGCCATGTTTGAAAATCTTTTTAATTTTTAGAATTTTCTATTTCATTTATTTCAAGAATATTTTATTAGTTTCACGCCAAACGGCAAAACATTTCAAGAAAATAGCCATGTTTGAAAATCTTTTTAATTTTTAGAATTTTCTATTTCATTTCTTTCAAGAATATTTTATTAGTTTCACGCCAAACGGCAAAACATTTCAAGAAAATAGCCATGTTGCATTTTATTAAAAGATTCAAATAAAATGCATCAAATAATTTATACAATTCAAAAATGTAGGTACGTATTGTCAATGCACGCGAGAAAGTAGGGGAAGTTGTTTGCAATACAAAAGTGGGAGAAAACGAAACTGCCAGTGAGAGATATTCTATCCTCCTTTCTCGCGCGCTTTAACCTAACTGCACTCTTTCCACTTGTGGACAGCGCATATCTAATTCTAGAATGAACGAGTCTGTATATGCAATATATATATATATATATATATATATATATATTTGTGTGTGTCTGTGTGTGTGTGTGTATAAAGTGTGTTTCAAATTTCACGTTATTTTAAAGAATAAGTTAAACACATAATTTGCATTCACTTTCAAAAACGTTTCATTGGTAATTGAAGTATCAGTTATGGCATTTACATGCGAAAAATAATATCTGCCAAATGGCCTCCTCTTGCAGCTCCACAGACGTCCACTCTTTTGTTAAAATTTTCAATGACATTTTGACATAATTGAGGCTCTATCTCACCAATGACACGAATAATTTCATCTTTCAGCGGGAATTGATTGTGATTTGTTTTTATGAACCTGACTTTTCACATAACCCCCAAAAAAATAGTCTAACGGTGTCAAATCGCATGATCTTGGTGGGCAGTTAACACCACCGTTTCTTGAGATTACACGCCCAGGAAATTTTTTCGCAATAAATCAATTGATTCGTGTGCAAAGTAAGGTGTAGCGCCATCATGTTGAAACCAGATATCCTCTAGCCCAATATTTATTATTTCATGCCAGAAGAATTCGGTTATGATCCGACGATATCGATCACCATTGACAGTTACACCTTCACCAGGGGTATTTTCAAAGAAGTAAGGTCCAATTACACCACCTGACCATAATGCACACCAAACAGTAACTCGTTTAGGATGCATAGGTTTCGCATGAATAATTCGTGGATTTTCCTCACCCCAGATACGGCAATTTTATTTATTAACATAGCCACCAAGTTCAAAATGTGCCTCATCGGAAAACATTATTTTTTGAGAAAAATCAGCTGGTTGTTCAATGATGAAATTGACAAATGAACGACGTTTTAAATGATCTAGATTCAGTTCTTGTGTTATTTGAACCTTATATGCCTCCAGAGCTAAATCCTTGTGTAAAATACGCCATGTTGTTGATCCACTAAGTCCAAGTTGTTGTGAACGTCGTCTAATGGACATTTCAGGATCTTCAGCAACACTTTCACGAACCAAACCTATATTTTCTTCTGAACGACCACTACGACTGTATTTTTCACCTTTTTGATCTTCCACGGAACCGGTCTCTTGAAATTTTTTAATAATTCGACCAATAGTGCTTTCAGATGGACGATTATGCAAACCACAAAATTCACGTAATTTTCAGAAAACTCTTTTCATAGAACGCTGATTTTCATAAAATAATTCAACAATTTGAATGCGTTGTTGTACCGTGTACGAAGCCATTTTTATAAGTGTCATACATCACACTTTTTAAATGCCCACATACTCAGACAAATTCAATGCGCCATCTATATTTTATTTATTCTTAAAAAAAACCGCGCAATTTGAAACACTGTTTTAGCTCGAGTGTGAGCAAACGCGGCACTTATCTTGCACATAGCTTTCTCATGTCCAAATTTTCAGATAATGTGCGATGTACATCACTTTTCGAAATGCCTACTATGCCTGTTAGCTAGCGCACTTTCAGTCGACGATCAACCAGCACCGCTTTGTGGATTTTCTTCACCATCTATCGAGTCGTCATCTCATTTGGTCGACCACTGCAATGCTCGTCTTGGCAGCTCGTACGGCCTCGTTTAAGCTCTGCTACCCAATATTTCACTGTTGTAAACGAAGGAGCAGACTCACCCAGAGTAGAATCCAGTTCAGCTTTTATATCGGTTGGGCTGAGGCCTTTCAAATAAAAGTATTGATTGTATCACGTAACGGTGACCAATTTTCTCCATTTTGAGAAATTCACTGGAAACGTTCACTATTTATGGCTGTCAAACAAATACTAAAACAACGTGGCGTCTTCAAACTTGAAACATATGTTTTATAGATTGTGTACTTTCTAATACAGTGATATTTTTTCAAACAACTTCCGCTGTCTCTAGGTCAGGCCGGGTACTTATGGGACCACCCTCGTATTTGCTTTTACAACTCAAATATTTAATTCTATATTTATGGCATACAATAGGGCATCATCTTATAAAAAAGAAGTGTTCGAAAACTTTTGCTACATTCGATGATATTAGCAAACCTTTTTTTTAATTGTGTAATAAGTTTTCAAGTTGTTATTAAAGACTGTTAACGTTGTTAAATGGAAATAAAAACATTTTTGTGACTGACGATATCTTACCAATAATTCCAATTTAAAAAACATACTGTGATAAAGTGAAGGTTTTAAATTTTTTCAAGTTTCGTCATTGTTTTAACATACAATAGATCTCGAGCAAAACGAGAATCCATGCAATAGTATTTCACCTCGTTCCTTTGCTTTATGTGTATTGCTGTGTATTCTCATTGTAGGTAGATATAGCACGTGATATTTAAAAACGAATATAAAAATAAAAAAAAGCATCCTAGTCTGTTAGTTCATTTTACACCCTGTTTAAGAAAACAAATAACAGCTTACAAATAAAACGCGGCTCTAATGGTACAGTGCGATTCATAAAAAAAGATATTAGATACGAAAAGATGGGCTAAAAATACACGTTCTAAAACCTTTTCTTGCGCATCGTGTAACGCCGCATATGACAGAACAAATGAAACAATACAAACAACGTAACCTTTACATGTTCCTACGATGACTACGTTTCTCCGTGTGCATGTTTTGTTACTTGTTACTCAGCGCGCGTCTTATCTCAAAAGACGACACGTAGTCTGTTCGAGCGGTTTAAGAGGTGCCCACAAATAACATTAAAATATACGAGAGAAAAAGACGATGGTAACGCTTAAAACTTGGTAACTTTCTAGCAATTTATGAGTCACACAGTGTTGCGGTTGCCGGCCGGCTAAAAGAAAAGGGAACTTGTTAGCGGCCATCGTTTCGAAGGTTTTACTCGTCGAAGAGGAAATTTCCATTGCAAAAGACGTTTTATTCACTTTTTATTATTATTTATAACAATAATAATTACACCTTTACGAAAAAAGAAATATATTAAAAGCTTAATTATTTAGTGGTGCATGTGTGTTGTACCGGTGTACATGAATACTCGCATCAATTATGTTTTGAGTATTATTTAATGAATAAATATTGTCTAATTAGTTATGATGATTTACCATGGCGCGGTTGAATGTTTTTTTGTTCGAGCTTGTAATTTATTTTAATTTAATAACAACTCTCGGATGATTCATAGCGATTGTTATTATAATAAGCCGTGGGTTTATAATGCGTTTCATTCTACATGCAATTTCACTTGCAACTGTTTGAAATGAAACTGAAAAAGTGCATATACGAGGGTAGCCGCTTTTAGTTCGGGAATAGCAAATAAAGACAAAATTTTTATTATCGAAAATAGTTTTATTGCTTTTCAAAATATTCTCCCTGAAAATCAATGCAGTTTCGCGTTCGTTTAAACCAATCGGAAAAGTATTGCTGCCACTGTGAAGGCGGTATCTCCAAAATATGAGTATTGAATGCCTCAACTGCCTCTTCCGGCGTAGAAAACCGTTGACAGCGAAGTTTATTCTTCACGTGTGGGGACAAAAAGAAACCACAGGGTGCTAGATCAAGGCTATACGGCGGATGGCTCATCAATTCAATGTTTTGCCCGGTCAAATACAAGGTTTTCCAATAAGAGTGATATGATTTCTTTAAAAAAAAAAACACACTTATTGTTAAGAAAATTCAAAAGTTTTTTATTTAATGTGAAGTACAATCGATACAATTAAGTTCTAAATAAAACGTCATTCAAATGGCCTCCACGACTTCGTCTGCAGGAACGAATTCGATGAACCCAATTTTCGAGCACTTTCTCCACTAAATCTAGTCGTATGTCATGAACACGTTCAATGTTGACTTGTAAAGCTTGAAGAGAGTCTGGTTTATTTCGATAGACCAATGACTTCAAATAACCCCATAAGAAATAGTCTAATGGTGTTAAATCACAACTTCTTGGAGGCCATTCAATATCACAGTTTCTTGAAATAATCGAATCTCCAAACTTTTCTCGCAATAATTCTATTGTTGCATTTGCTGTGTGGCACGTAGCCCCGTCTTGTTGGAACCAAGTGTTGTCAAGATCAACTTCTTCCAATGTCGGCCATAAAAAGTTGGTTATCATCAATCTATACCGCTATCCATTGACAGTATCGGCTTCATTTTGAAAGAAGTACGCACCGATGATTCCACCATACCAAAAACCACACAAAAATGTCAATTTAGGTGAATGTAATGGTTTTTCATAAATAATTTGTGGATTTTCTTCGTACCAGAATCGACAGTTTCGTTTATTTACCACACCATCCAGATGAAAGTGAGCCTCATCAGAGAAGATAATTTTATTAAAAAAATCGTTATCGTTTTCAAGTTGTTCCAAGGCAAAATCAGCAAATTCACGACGTTTACGGTGGTCCAACGGCTTCAGTTCTTGGGTGAGAACAATTTTATAGGGATTCAAACCCAAATCCTTTCTCAAAACCCGCTAGGTTGTGGTTTGAGACAGTCGCAATTGTTGAGAACGTCTTGGAATCGACAAATTACGGTCTTCAGTAACACTTGCCTGAACGGCAGCAATATTTGCATTACTTCGAGCGGTTCTTTGTCTTATTGGCACTTGAAAATTATGTAAAGAAAATGTAACCTCAAAATTTTTAACAATTCGACGAATAGCGAGCACACTTGGACGATTATTACGACCATAAAATGGCAAAAGCGCACGAAAAGTTGCAATTGGAGAACGATTATTTTGATAATAAAACTGAATAATTTGTAAACGTTGTTCTTGTGTATAACTCTCCATGATGAAATTGTAAACACTACTGAATACAATGAAAAACAAATGACAGATCATGACATATTACAAATGGCCGAAATGTCACTTCAAAATCATATCATCCCTATTGGAAAACCTTGTATTCAATTGTTTGAACCGACCTGTGAAAGCTCGCATTGTCATGGTGGAGATCGATCTTACATGTATTATTCATGAATGCATTACAAATAAGCTGTCATCGTCAGTAGAAAGATATATTGAACACAACGTTAGAATATGGGCCCGTAGTAAAGTGACAGGAAAAGCATAAAGTATTCTACTCAATGTACACACAAACTTTGGCGTAACTTCAGTATTTACGTTTATGGAATGTGCAAGATATCATCTTATTGAATATATTTTTTTTATAAATTCGCGTCTGCCAGTTATGGCACAACAAGATTTTGCGATTCAAGGTGGTTTGATCGATTCGAATTTTCTTCAAAAAAATAGGTGCAAATAATTTTGTCCACCAAAATGCAACACAACACTATCTGCTTCTGGGTTTCCGGGCTGGAACCGCGTCACTAGTATATCTGCGGACGTTTCGTACCCATTTGTATGGGACATCTTCAGGGCTGAACTACTACACTAAAACTGAAACGTCGGCAGATATACTAGTGACGCGGTTCCAGCCCGGAAACCCAGAAGCAGATAGCATGGACCACGACCGCGGAAGTCTACGTACCAAATGCAAAAAAAACACATTTACTTTCGTCTTTGATGAAACGTAAAATAGAAATGTTTTTCCTATTTTTACAATACAAAATTGACATAAATTCGTATTGGTGTCAATTGTGTGTTAAGATTTTACTCTTTTCTCGTGAATTTTTAATATATAAGCTTTTCATATTAAATTCTACAATAATATATTGAATTTTGTATGAATCTTCAGAAAATATTTTTTATCCTTTGAGGCCTATACTGATGATGACAATAGACGAACTAAACGAAACGTCGCATTACGTAAATCACTTAAACAATGCAAATAACCCAAATAGCAACTCAAAAAGTACACCATCGTCAATTCCACGCCACAACAAGTATAGCTTTACAATGGGGGTATTTTAAAATAAAACACATTAAACTTCATTTACAAACTCATAAAGATTAAGTCACCAAATATGTATAAGCAAATATTCACATCATTGTATATGTATATGTTTAAACAATCCGATAGTTTAAAAAAGCAAGTGCTTATTTACGTATATCTATCGTTATATTGGTCTTATGAACACATTTACATATTGATAGCAATGTGGAAGAATAAACATCTCAACATTTAACCCGAGTAATTATTAGTTTCCGTATTTGGCTTGTTGTAGTCCTTGAAGCAGATGCATTAAGACGAGATACTGTCACAAATAAAATTAAAATGAGTAAAAGAAATTCTGAGCGATTCAGATGAAATGTAAGCGTATATGTACGTGTTTGTTTTGCATCTGTAGATATGAATTTATCTTTATTAGTATCTAAAAATGAAATCTAATTATAACTTTATATCTTGTTGTGGAAAATCGTTTAATTAGTTTTGTTACAATCGACTTACATTATTATTAAGAATTAGAAGTTTGGAGGAATGGAAAAATGTGCACGTGTTTCATGTTTGTCACACAAAGATGGTGTAAATATTTGTGACGAGCCAAATTATAAAATAAACAATGAAGTTGTGCTTTTAAAACTAGTCTTGAAAACTGCAATATACAAATTTGTAGCTACTACTGTGGGCAAAAAATAGTAAGACTTTGTTCATAATTTTTAAATTCTTAATTTATTCTTCCAAATCTATTTCGTCCCCCCCCCCCCCAAAGTAATCCCCCCTGGCCCTAATACACTTGTACCAACGTTTCTTCCAATTCTCGAAACAGTTGTTATAGTCAATTTCAGGAATAGCCTTCAATGCGCGTAGCGATTCACGTTTAATGTCTTCAATTGACTCAAAACGGTTTCCCCTGAGCGGTCGTTTGAGTTTGCTGAATAGCTAGAAGTCACACGGAGCTAAATCAGGCGAATACGGTGGTTGCGGCACGATATTGGTTGAAAATTTGGCGAAAAACTCACGAAGAGTTAATGCAGTATGCGACGGTGCATTATCGTGATGCAAAAATCAATTCAAATAAAATAGTGCTTTGTTCGTCTTTTCTACGGTTCCGATATCGTTATATTCCTTGTATTTTACCGTTGTTATTTATTATTGTTCTAACAGCTAATTTATTATATTTATCTCATCATCCTTGTAAGTTTACACTTTTCAGGTTATATTAATCGTAACTCCTAACATTATCCCATCTGATGGCACTGTAAATATAGTATTCAATTTGACATCCTCACTTCCTGTCGTCATCTTATCTCATACGACAGTGATCACGTGATCGGAAAACATTCCGGATTTCAACTTTATGTAATATGTGTTGGACGTTAAAAATGTGATAAATTCGTCTTATCTAGCGCTTGTGAAAGTCAATGCCTGTTTGATCTTCGTGTAAAGTGTTTTACGATGTATTATGTCAAGCATTAATTCCAGTTCATGTGCGATATTGCGCTTTATTACTGCTGAAGACGACAACTTAGTTATCGAAGTACCTATCCAAAATACGAATGTTAATGTTAACTTTTTGATTTTAACATCGAATAAATGTAACCGTAGATGCTGGTAAAAATTTTTTCAACATGTTATTAGGTGCTCAACTAAGTTCTCGCTGTTTTTCAAGAGATGGCTCCAGTAGTAAGTGCTGGTCGATTGTGACATAACCAAAACGTCATGAACCAAGCTTAGACATATGGTAAACAGACCGCTTTGACACATTAGTGAATTTTGTTTTTGCGTCATATACTTTGGGTTGTCTGAAAATGTCTGATTTTGTGCCGAACAATCGTCATTTGCGGGAAGTGTTGCTTTTCTTCTTTCATTCGCAGAAAATGGCGGCTGAAGCGCATCGAGAACTCCAAAAAGTTTACGGAGATGCTGCTCTAAGTGAAATAACGTGCCGTGATTGGTTCCGTCGCTTCAAAGACGGTGATTTCGATGTTGATGACCGTTCGCGTGAAGGAAGACCAAAAACCTTCGACGCTGAATTGGAGGCGAGAGCTTGCTTCAGCATTATGACTTACCCGCCAAGCCATTTCCCAGCGAATGCATGCGTTTGGAATAATTCAAAACAAGGAACTTGGGTTCCTTATGATTTGAAGCCAAGAGACGTTGAGCGTCGTTCTTTCACCTGTGAACAACTGCTCCAGCGGCAAAAAAGGAAGGGTTTTCTTCATCTCATCGTTACGGGTGATGAAAAATGGATTCATTACAGCAACCCAAAGAGAATAAAATCATGGGGACTGCCCGATCATGCTTCTACGTCGTCGGTTCGGCCGAATATTCACGCTGCGAAGGTTTTGCTGTGTATTTGGTGGGACCAGGGCGGTGTTATTTATTATAAGCTGTTGAAACCGAGTGATGATTTCACTGGGGAACGGTATAGAACTCAATTGATGCGACTGAACCGAGCACTGCGCGAAAAGCGGCCACAATACGAGCAGAGACACGAAAAAGTGATTCTACAGCATGACAACCCTCGGCCTCACGTTGCCAAACCCGTCAAAACCTACTTAGAAACGCTCAAATGGGAGGTCCTACCCCATACGTCATATTCCCCAGATATTGCGCCGTCCGATTATTACTTGTTCCGTTCGATGGCACATGGTCTGGCTAATCAGCAGTTCCGCTCAAATGAAGACATCTCAAAATGGCTTGATTCGGGGATAGCTTCAAAAGACGAACACTTCTACGGTATTCGAGCTCTGCCAGAAAGATGGGAAAAAGTTGTCGCTAGCGATGGGCAATATTTTGAATGATTCATTTGTAAACATTTTGTCACAATAAAGTTGCATTTTCATCAAAAAAACAGCGAGAACTTAGTTGGGCACCTAATATGAAAACAAAAGAAAATAGTTTCTCGTTCGATATATTGTTTCTTTTAATACACCAGAAAAGAAAGTAATAATTTTACTTCTTATTAATTCCTGTCGAAAATACAGTAAAAAATATTTAGTGACCTTCTTTTACAACATTACCAAAGTGATCGCCGCACAAAATAAAAACATAATAAACATTAAACATCCCAAATTATACAACAAAACAATGTGCAAATTTAATTAATTTTATCCGTTCGCACGAACGCAACGGGTAACAACATTTAAATTTTAAATAAAACGATCCTTTTTTGACCGGTAAAATTTCACTGCAAGGTCACCGCTTAATTCAAAAGGGGTGGATTTAACTATATCTAACCCTAGCTAACGTGTGTGCGAGCGGATACATCCGTTGCATACCAACGAAACTAGGGTGAGGAATTCAAGGTCGCAGCTTTTACTTGTTGCCAAGTGAGAAAATTTGGATGAGGCAACTGTCTGGCTTCTCCCTCGGTGTTCCGAGCGTAATTATAGGGGGTTAGGGATTGTTCCGCGAGTTATGCGAACGATTCGGGAAATGTATTTGCGTTGTTTTCGAATTAGGAATGAATAAGTGAGTTAATAAAAAAAAAAGTGCGCTTATTTTTAGCGCTTTCACCTTTTAAATTAGCCATGTGCAAATTGAAATACTAATATTATTAATGGTAATATAAATTTTAAATA
This sequence comes from Dermolepida albohirtum, assembly GCA_031893035.1. Taxonomy (NCBI): domain Eukaryota; kingdom Metazoa; phylum Arthropoda; class Insecta; order Coleoptera; family Scarabaeidae; genus Dermolepida; species Dermolepida albohirtum. The sequence goes on from JAVIWB010001701.1 coordinate 25,479, forward strand.
TTGTAATCTGACCTTATTTCTCGCTCGCCACTTTTTTGCAGTAAAATCATTTAAACTTTAGAGATGATCCAATTACTCCCTATATACTTTTATTTCGATATGGTTTTCCTATTCTCTCAGGATTAAACCTAAAAGAATTAGATACGTTTTGGCATAAAAATCATTTTCAATGCCATCGAGAAAATCAGCAGACGAGAGCACTTATTAATGTATAAACTGTTTTGGAGCTGTTTCAAAAATTTGGATTTTCATCAGATCAAAAATTTTGGAATATTACCTTCGTGGTAGTCAACAGTAGTTTTAAACTAGGAGAATATAAGTTCACTACTTTTTGTATCAAAATCGTTTTAACTTTAGAAATAATCCATTTACACATCAAAAGTTCACATTTTGACATGGTTTATCAAATATTATATTCGTTCAGTTTTAAGCCAAAAGAGTTAGATAAATTTTGACATCAAAATCATTTTTAACGACATCGAAAATGTCAACAGACGAACACTTATTAGTGTACAAAGTCTTTTGAAAAGTATCAGCTTTTACCCCTTTCGAAAAATTTGGTTTTTCGTCAGAATAAAAATGTTCGAATATTGCCTTCGTGGTACGTGAAACAGTAGTTCTAAACTAAGAGAATACAAGTTCACTACTTTTTATATCATAATCATTTCAACTTTAGAAATAATCCATTTACTCATCAAAAGTTCACAATTTAACATGGTTTACCAAATATTATATTCTTTCAGGTTTAAGCTAAAATAGTTAGATAAATTTTGACATCAAAATCGTTTTTAACGACATCGAAAATGTCAACAGACGAACACTTATTAGTGTACAAAGTCTTTTGAAAAATATCAGCTTTTACCCCTTTCGAAAAATTTGGTTTTTCGTCAGAATAAAAATGTTCGAATATTGCCTTCGTGGTACGTGAAACAGTAGTTCTAAACTAAGAGAATACAAGTTCACTACTTTTTATATCATAATCATTTCAACTTTAGAAATAATCCATTTACTCATCAAAAGTTCACAATTTAACATGGTTTACCAAATATTATATTCTTTCAGGTTTAAGCTAAAATAGTTAGATAAATTTTGACATCAAAATCGTTTTTAACGACATCGAAAATGTCAACAGACGAACACTTATTAGTGTACAAAGTCTTTTGAAAAATATCAGCTTTTACCCCTTTCGAAAAATTTGGTTTTTCGTCAGAATAAAAGTGTTCGAATATTGCCTTCGTGGTACGTGAAACAGTAGTTCTAAACTAAGAGAATACAAGTTCACTACTTTTTATATCATAATCATTTCAACTTTAGAAATAATCTATTTACACATCAAAAGTTCATATCTTGACATGGTTTATCAAATATTATATTCGTTCAGTTTTAAGCCAAAAGAGTTAGATAAATTTTGACATCAAAACCATTTTTAACGACATCGACAATGTCAGTAGACGAACACTTATTAATGTAAAAAGTCTTTTGAAAAGTATCAGCTTTTACCCCTTTCGAAAAATTTGGTTTTTCGTCAAAATAAAAATGTTCGAATATTGCCTTCGTGGTACATGAAACAGTAGTTCTAAACTAAGAGAATACAAGTTCACTAATTTTTACATCAAAATCATTTCAACTTTAGAAATAATCCATTTACACATCAAAAGTTCATATTTTGACATGGTTTATCAAATATTATATTCGTTCAGTTTTAAGCCAAAAGAGTTAGATAAATTTTGACATCAAAATCGTTTCTGAATCCTTCAACAATGTTAGCAGATAAACGTCCTTTTAATAAACAAAAACCATTGGAAAATACTTCGACCTCTTTCAAAAAATTGAAATTTTCGTCAAAATAAAAACTTTCGAATTATGTCTTCGTAGTACGTAAAGTAGCAGTTCTGAACTAACAGAATACAAACTCGCTACTTCTTACAGTCAAATCATCCAAATTTTAAAGATAATCAATTTACAAATCCAGAAATTTACATTTTGAGATGATTTTTCAAGTTTTCTTTTCCCTGGGGAGTAAATCAGAACAGTTAGATAGATTTAGACGTCAGAATCGTTTTTGGGACCTTCGAAAATGCCAGCACACGAACATTTGTTAATATATAATAAATTTTGAAAAATACCAATTTTTGCGAGTATACGCCTTTGAAAATGATAGATATTAGGTATGAGGTCTTCTAGTTGATTGAGAAATTGACTATTGTTTTTATAATGGCTGCTTCTTGTATGTTTGGTTGTGTTCATACCTGTATTTATTTCTAGAGTATAGATGTCATGGAGAAATTGCGTACAGCCCTTTCAAAAAAAGTTCATATTTTGACATGATTTCTGAATCACTAAGGTTGATATATTACCCCTTTCCATATTAACTTTTGTAATTCTGTATACGCATTTCGACACCCAAGTTGTCATCATCAGCAGATGTATTATATATCAACCTTAGTGATTAAGTTAATCAACCACAGGCTCCATCAAATTCAACTTCAAGATGACTTCCCGGTCAAAGGAGTACAACATTTTTTATAAGATATATAGTAAAGTTAAGTTTGTAGGTGCAGATATAAATTTCTTGGATCGCTGTGAAAGTAGAAATGTTTCCCAAAATTTATTAAAGTAAATGTTACATCAAATTGTAGAATGAACGAGAAAGTCATTTCATATGCGAAAATGAAATGGTTAAAAATGGAAATGAAATATCTGTACAGCAAAAGAAGTAGATTAGAACTAAAATTAAAACAATTTTCAAAAATCTTGTGAAACGAACATTTAGTGTACGTCTAGTTTCTCAACGGTGTGTACCGCGTACGGAGTCTGTTTTCGTACAGGTATTTTTCGCCGTGGTTTACCAGGTGCGACACTTTGCGGTTAATCTGCTGATGATAACTTGGTTGTCGAAATGCGTATACATAATTAAAGTTAATGTGGAAAGGGGTTATATATCAACCTTAGTGATTAAGTTAATCAACCACAGGCTCCATCAAATTCAACTTCATGATTTCTCAAGTTCTCTATTCTCTGAGAATTAAGCCAAAAGGGTTAGATAAATTTAGATATCAGAATCGTTTTTAGGACCTTCGAAAATGCCAAAACGCGAGCATTGGTTAATATATAATAACTTTTGAAAAATACCAATTTTTGCGAGTATACCCCTTTGAAAAAATTGAATTTTTCGTGAAAATATAAAGTTTCGAGTTTAACCTTTGCAATACGTAAAACAGTAGTTTGAAAGTAGCAAAATAAAAAATCACTACTTTTTGTAGTAAAACCATTCGATTTTGGAGATAATCCATTGACACATTCAGACGTTTTAAATTTGACATGATTTCTCAAGTTTTCTATTCCCTGAGGATTAAGCCAAAAGAGTTAGATAAATTTAGACATCAAAATCGTTTTTGGGACCTTCGAAAATGCCAGCACACGAACATTTGTTAATTTATAATATCTTTCGAAAAACAGCAATTTTTGCGAGTATGCCCCTTTGAAAAAATTAAGATTTTCACTAGGGTAATAAGTCATGAATTTAACCTTTTTGGTTCATAAAAGATCTACACTAGGAGAATATTAATCAATTAATTTTACAACAAAATCATTTAAACTTGACAAATAATTCCTTTACATATTCAAAAGACCATATTTTAACATGGTTTTTCAAATTTTCTATACTTTCGAGATTGAATCAAAAGAGGTAAGTATTTATTCATGTACCATAATTACTGAAAAATATCAATTTTTGCGAAAAATTTTCGTCAAAATTGAAAGCCTTAACCTAAAACAATATATCTAAACTAGTACACAAATACTTTTTCTCAATGGAACATTTTCATATTAAAAAAATATTATCATCGATCTGCAAATATAATTAATACCCACAATCAACATAAACGTCTTATTATTCGTCACTATAATAGAGGAAAAGTTTATTGAAAGTGTTAAAACACAAAGTAAGTATTGACAAGTTTGTCTTTATATTTCAATTTAGTTTTGTATTATACTAATTCACTGGTTTCTTAAGTCTGAATGGTGACAAACTTTCCACGAAAAATAATCGCAGACACCGTCATCGTTGTATCAAAACAATTGGTCTTAGTCAAATCATTTATTTTCAAAATATTCTACGTAAAATGTTTATTCAATCACTTTGTAGTGTTTTAAGTTGTAAACAAATTGGTAACCAATGTACGATATATTGTGATTGCGCTTATACGTGCTAATAAACTTGTGCCAGGACTTAAATGGAAAAATGTAGTAATTTTTCGGTGTATATAATTAAATTAATACATATTAATAGCAAAATATTTACCAGTCGTCATTGGATAGGTTAGTATGTTTAGTTTCCTGTTGTTTTGGCAATCCTGTGCTAATTGCACCAGAAGATCTATAAACCTTGAATTAGTCAACTTAAAGTGATTATTGAAAACAATTATGTACATATTTTTATAGTCAATAACGATGATTCAATCAAATTAGTTAATTAATTAAAAGAACGATCTCTAATTAAGACATCTATATACTGTTGTTTCTATGTTATACTCCTCTTCAGTATAAATTCCGTTTTGATGATTCTCCGCGTTTTTAAATTGATTATTAAAAACAATTATGTACATATTTTTAGTCAATATCGATGATTCGATCAAATTAGTTAATTAATTAAAAGAACGATCTCTAATTAAGACATCTATATACTGTTGTTTCTATGTTATACACCTCTTCAGTAAAAATTTTGTTTTGATGATTCTCCGCGTTTTTCTAAGTTGTCATGTACAAAATTTGTTTATTTCGTTTAGTTATGTGAAATTAGAATAGATTGTATGTATTTTATTTATATCCAAAACATCTTTAAAAGCTCTTTCTAAATTTATATAATCATTGTAACAGAGTGGCGCTACAAAATAGCTGAATGTATTGATTATTCTTGAAAGCAATGATGTCATTGATTTTGTTACACTGAATCACTAGACAACGGATCAAAGTAAAGTATTTTTTACCCAACCTACCATCAGATAGATCATGCATAAATCATAAACCTCTATTATCATTATGGCGTAGATTAATCGCACTTCCTAAGCCTAATGCCAAACTTTTCAATCAACCCACATATCTATAACTTTGAGCTCGGTCTGTGCATGGCTGATATTTCGGTTTTATTGTCCCATCACAAACGGGTATTTGCTACAAGTTTTTTGATGTTTTGTATTCCCATTTAGAGATGGGGGATCTGCGATTGTATCGATCGAATGATGATGATTAGATTATGGGATCTTCTAGTTGATTGAGAAATTGACTATTGTTTTTATAATGTCTGCTTCTTGTATGTTTGTGTGTATTCATATGTGAATTTATTTCTAGAGTATAGATGTGATGGAGAAATTGAGTATAGTCCTTTGAAAATATTTGTCTTCGTGGTACATAAAGCAGTAGTTTTGAACTAGCAGAATACAAACTGACTACTTTTTATAGTAAAACAATTGAAATTCTGGAGATAATTCATTTACACATTCAGAAGTTCACATTTTGATTTGTCATGATTTCTCAAGTTTCTTATTCTCTGAGGATTAAACCAAAAAAGTTATGTCAATTTAGACATCAGAATCGTTTTTAGGACCTTCGAAAATGTCAGGACGCGAGCATTGGTTAATATACAACAACTTTAGAAAAATACCAATTTTTGCGAGTATACCCCTTTGAAAAAATTGAATTTTTCGTGAAAATAAAAATTTTCGAGTTTGACCTTTGCAGTACGTAAAACAGTAGTTCTAAAGTAGCAAAATACAAAATAACTACTTTTTGTAGTAAAGCCATTCCAATTTTGGATAAAATTCATTTACACATTCAGAAGTTTCCATTTTGACAGGTTTCTTCACGTTTTCTATTCTCTAAGGATTAAACCAAAGAAGTTAGGTAAATTGAAACATCAGAATCGTTTTTGGGACCTTCGATAATGACAAACACACAAACATTTGCTAATATATAATAACTTTTGAAAAATACAAATTTTTGCGAGTATACCCCTTTGAAAAAATTGAATTTTTCGTGAAAATAAAAATTTTCGAGTTTGACCTTTGCAGTACCTAAAACAGTAGTTCTAAAGTAGCAAAATACAAAATAACTACTTTTTGTAGTAAAGCCATTCCAATTTTGGAGAAAATTCATTTACACATTCAGAAGTTTCCATTTTGACAGGTTTCTTCACGTTTTCTATTCTCTAAGGATTAAACCAAAGAAGTTAGATAAATTTAAACATCAGATTTGTTTTTGGGACCTTCGAAAATGACAAACACACGAACATTTGCTAATATATAATAACTTTTGAAAAATACCAATTTTTGCGAGTATACCCCTTTGAAAAAATTGAGATTTTCGTCAAAATAAAAAGTTTCGAATTTAGTAACAAATCCATATCAAATATTAACCGTCAAACCAGTGTGTGTTTCGCTTTTGTCGGGTAATTTTTGTTACAGATTTGTTTCTATGCGAGTGTTACCTTTTTTATCTACCTTTACCTTTTCTCGTTTCTCTTTTTTGAAAAACACAGTCGCATTTTGTATAGAAATATGTATTTGTATTTACTCCGACCACTGACTAAAACGCAAAACGGATTCGTCACTAATATTCCCGCTTTGTAATAATATCAACCCCTTGAGATTTCGTTAAAAAGATTACTACCCTCGATATCATTTTCTTTCAACTATTTCAACAGGATTAAGGACTCTAATAATTCAAATATATAAATGTTAAATTGAATGAAATAAAGAAAAGATATTTATAAACATATAAAAGAATATTTTTTTAAATATCGTCTTCATTTAAAGATATCCGTAGTGCACGTGTCAAGTATAAGGACAAATATTTATGACAAGATATTACAGAAGAGCTCTTTAGCACCGATTTTTGTACGTAATGAACTAAATTATTTGCAAAAAAATGAAGTACTACGTGATCAAAACATCCAAACCGCACTTAATGTGTTAATTCTTAAGGTAATGTGTTTACCTCTAAGAGGTGTTTCGAAATTCAGATCATAGGTAGATTCTCGCAAATACGAATTACGAATGTACTGGGGGAAATAGGACCTTGAAAAATTATTTTTGTTCAAAGTAGAAAACAAGGAACAACAAAATAGTTGATAATCAGAATTACTTATATTGTGTAAACTTTGAAAACATGTTTTGAAATATCTATTTATCTCCGTTAAGTGTATTGCTATTGTTTATTGAATTTGTTTGGAAAACTATTTTAAATGGGGATCTGACAATAGTTCTATTTTTAACAAGATTTCAAAACTTTAAATTGTAATTGTTCACCGTGGAAAAGAGACAAAGAGATCTATACATTTATAAAAATTCTTGTAATAATCGTGTAAGTAGTTTTATGCAAAAACAACCTGGATTTCGAATTGTTTTTTTTTATATTTTCTCAATTTTGGACGCAGCAAATAACACAGCTTCATCAAATGGGTCGTTTTCCATTCAAGAGTCTTTTGGATTTTACCACAAGTGAATTGTATTTTTTGCCACCGCATAAGTCTTAAAAAAGACTTATATTGTCGTCTTCCGCTACTTTTTATACACTTGTCTCCTACTTCATGGGGTTATATGTTGCATTTTGCTGAGCTATTTTGTCTGCGGAATCTCTCCATAAGTCGCCGGAATAATTATCAAATTAGATGATATTTTAGAGTAGAAAAAGAACTTCAACATATGATACAATTAAATTTTACAAACTAAGCGCAGGATACAGTGTATAGTATCAAAATGTAGATACAAATCTAATAGAAGAATTTACAATAAGTGAATATTAACTTCATGAGAATGCTCGTTATATCGACTAGGGAAATGTTGAGATATTGCCTAGAGGCGAACTTTACTATTAAAGAAAGATTCATCATTTGGAATTATGAAAAAAACCAGGCAACTACAATGAAGAGACTAGTTATGGATTATGCAATATTTGGAGTTTAAAACAGTAACTAATGAAGAAATTACCAAAACACAACAGGGTACGGCTTTGCAAACTATAACCTATATACATCTGGGCTTCCGGGCTGGAATCGCGTCACTGGTATAACTGCCGACGTTTCGTACCCACTCGTATGGGACATCTTCAGAGCTCAATTGCTGCTACTGTCTTATATACCAGTGACGCGGTTCCAATCCGGAAGCCCAGAAGAAAATAGTATGAATCACGACCGCGGAAGTCTACGTACTAGATTATAACCTATATAGCTCGATCAATTAAACCTCAAACATATAACGAGACGCAGAATGTAACTTCAATATATTCTCAGAATATTTTAGATTATCATAGGAATATGGCTGCTCATTATTAAAGGGATCAAAAGAGACGAAAGATATTTTATATCTATCAAACCATAACAGGCTACGGTTTCGCGAACTATAACATATATATATATCATAATATTGTATACCAAAACTCAAACATTTAACGAGCAACAGAATGTAACAACATCGAATAATGCAGTTCGGTCATGTTTCTTCAGTAATTATCTAGGTCATCATCAAATTTTAAAAGAAATATAGAATTAAGAGTATATAAATTCACAAATTTATCGCTTTCATTGACTGCCAAAGAGACTCTAAGAGAAAGATCAAAATATAATATAAATTTTGTTTACGATTTCTTATCAGAGTTGGGATGTCTTCCGGCATGCCAGGTTCGTACTGAGTACATAACGCCCCCACCAGTGTAATGTAATAAAAGTGATGAAATGTAGAATTATAAATTAGTACCGAGCAGATCTTTATATAAGGCGAAGTATGACGGATGTGGGTAAGGGAAAAACGAAACCATTGGTTGCTGCAGCGCGAAAGTTTATTGATGAATTTCACGATTTATATTAAAATGTTACTAAGATATACTGTAAAGTTTGCGATGAACAGTTGATGTATTTGGACAAACGCGACAGTAAAAATCATATAAAGGGCGTACGACACCAAAATAAGAACAATAATATGCCACCAAAAAGGTAATTGACGTTTAATTTACTGTTCATGACAATCGCCTGTGATTTGAGACTTCATCTACTCGATAAGCAACCGTTTCACGACTTCAGAAACAAACACAATCTTAACTGGAAGCTACCATCTCGGAGAGCGTTACAGAGCCATATGCCAACAGCTGTGGGTATGAGTCGACAAAACGACAAATCTAAAAAAATTATTATACGCTAGAAAAATTTCAACTTTCATCTGACCAATTGATGTTTGTGAGCGATGATGCCTGCGGGAAAAGTATCCCAAAGAAAAGACTGAAATCAAGCTGAAGATTACGGTAGCGAAGGTCTACAATACTCACAGAAGAATATTAAAACTGATGGTAATTTTGATGAAATCAGCTTTACCAACTTCTTCCTCAGCAGCGACCTCTACTGGACACCCTCAACGTAGCTCAACTTTTTATTTCAACTTAACACAAGAAAGAGTTTAATTTGAATTAGATATGCAGATTAAAATATTAGAAGTAATGCTTGAACTAATAGAAATAAAACTCTCTTTTACATTCTTGCAGCTTTCACTTTTAATTATAAGCTTCATCGCAAAGAAGTACATCATATTCTTTAGTACTAAGGTTATTCTTTATTAAATTTTGATTAATAGAGGCAGTTCCTGAAATCGAATTTTAACACACAATACATGCTCCAAAAAACAAGATAGGTCAAAAGCATATATTTAACTATAGTTTGGTTGTTGGTAATTTTGATGGAGCCTGTGGTCAATCACTTAAGGTTGATATATAACCCCTTTCCACATTAATTTTTGTATCCTGTATACGTATTTCGACAACTAAGTGGTCATCCTCAGCAGATAATTAAAACAGTGTCGCACCTGAAAAACTGGTGCGTTTCAGCTTTCGAAATACGTATACAGAATACTAAAATTAATGTGGAAAGGGGTTATATGTCAACCTTCAGTGATTATAATTTGATTTGTAATGTCGTTAGTAATTTTTTTATAATAATTACACTATATTGTTTATTAAACATTAAAATATACATCTCCTTTAATTACTAATTCAATCTAGTAATTTCGTTCCAATTAATTTTTCTTGAAAGCAAATTAAAAACATATTTAATTTGTATTTTTTTCATTCCTTATTATGAGATCGATCTTTTTCGGATTTTCCGTGTCTCTAGAGAACAATTACTCTAATGAATGCTGAGTTGATTCGATTTAAATCAATAATGCTTTTTTATACACAGCATATGACATATAATTATCCATTTAGGTTTTTCCTAATTCGATATTTAACAAGTACATGTTTAAAAATAATTTTCTTCCTTTTTTTTATTGTTTACACGTATCTCTGTATCTATATACGTATGTATATATGTATATTACATACATACGTATATATGTATATACATGAGATTAATTGATTACGAAATCATACGATTTTTTAGATGACACGAAAAAAATTAATAATTAATAATTTTTTTATCTAATCTCATTAGATTCGAATTAATTACGAAAATAATATTATGAGCTAAATTTATAAAACAAACATTGTTTAATGCTAATGTTCTAAAATTGAAAAACTAGATTAAAGTATTAGGTTGGCAACTAAGTACTTTCGGTTTTGTAGTATAAAATAAAACACTTTTTTTTTAAACAAAGAACAGTTTTTAATCAATTATATATTTTCCATTTTGCTCAATGACCTTTTGCCATCTTTCTTTCAGCTGCATGATTGCGCGCTCATAAAATTTCTGGTCCTTATCAGCAAAAAAGTGAACCAGGTGCGAGTGAAGGTCATCGTCATTTGTGAAAGTTTTACCATTCAAAGAATTCTGCAAACTTCGAAATAAATGGTAATCAGATGGTGCTAGATCAGGGCTGTGTGGGGGATGTGGCATCACTTCCCAGCCAAGCTCCAATAGTTTCCCACGAGTTGCCAAAGATGTGTGAGGCCTTGCATTATCTTGGTGGAAAACTACACCTTTCCGATTTGACAATTCTGGCCGTTTTTCTTTGATTGCTTCATCCAGTTTTATTAATTGTTGACAGTAAACATCAGAATTGATCGTTTGGTTCCTTGGAAGCAGCTGAAAAAACACAACACCTTTGTAATCCCACCAAACTGACGGCATGATCTTTTTGGGATGCAATTCAGCTTTCGATGTGGTTTGAGCTGGTTTATCGTGTTTGCTCCATGATTGTTTTCGAACTATGTTACTGTACAGGACCCATTTTTCATCACCAATGATGATTCTTTTTAAGAAAGGGTCGGTTTCATTTCGTCTAAGGTGCATATCGCAAGAGTTATAAAGCATAAAGAGAGTCATTGATTTGCTGTAATATTACATGCACAGATGGATCATCTGCGTTCACCTTAAAATGGTCTGCTTCCTTCTTGGTCAGCAAAGCAGATATGCCAAGTATCCCTGTTTTTTTTGTGTATGTGGGACAGCAGACCTTAAAATGATCTGCTTCTTTCTTGGTCAGCAGCGCAGATATACCAAGTATCCTTATTTTTTTGTATATGTGGAACAGCAGAGCTCGTGAGAAGTATTGAGAGCAGTCGAATTTTCCACGGTCCATAGATTTGGTAGCTCGTCGAAAATGAATCTTTAATCTTCAACGAGCTACGAAATCGCGAGGTGTCTCCAATAAGATGGTCACGACATTTGTCTCGAAAGCAGGTCATGTAGCAACAATTCCTCTACAAGATCAAAGAATTGCTACTGCCGATTGGTATACAACCATTTGTTTGCCGCAAGTCATCGGTAAACTTCTAAAAACCCCGAACGACGAATTATCCTCCGCCAAGACAATGCGAGTTCGCACATAGCACGCAAGACAATTGAATTTTCAACGCAACAAAGCGTCGAATCGTTGGACCATCCTCCGTACAGTCCGGACGACCTAAGTCCCAACGATTTCTTTACCTTTCCGAAAATCAAGAAGAGACTACTGCGTGGTCAAAGGTTACAGTCGTCAAAAGGCGCAGTCGATGCCTTCAGAAACGCAATTTTCACCATACCAACAAATGAGTCTAACAACTACTTTCAGAGTTGGTTCGAGCGCGTGCAAAAGTGCATTAATCTTCGTGGAGAATACTTCGAAAAACAATGAAGTCTTTAAAAGCTATCTACTGTTTTATTCCAGTTTTATATGCAAAACTTAAAAGACAACCCGCGTACCTAAACATCGGAAGAGATTTATTTGGATACAATTATACCTGATTAATTGCAATAAAGAAGAAAGTTTATGTACATTAAAATGACAAGCAGTTTCAAACCATTAGCTTCAAGTTTTCATTAATGAAAAAGTTACGCGATCGAGACAAAAAAGAAACGCCGGAAGAGATCTGAAAAACTCAATAAATGCATACAACATTTCATGAATATAATCGCAATATAATGACTCAGAAAACAATTAACAAAATCACGTTTGTCTTGCAACCTGCCGTGAATGGATATTACAACTTCCTCAAATTACTTGTTCCTTTCTTTCGTTTAATTCTTTCGTTCGTATTATGGTCTCGGTGTATATTTCGTTCTTAATACTATACAGTTAATAAAATTGGAACCGTGTAATTTAGCACATCCTGTATATATATCAAAGAGATGTTGCAATTTACAGTTTCTGGCAAATATAAATGGTAGCACGAATAATACATGTAATAGTTAAATCAGGAAATCTCTGCATTTACTTCTTTCGTCTGTAACGTGAACATTGCAATAAAAACACGATATGTGTTTTTTTACTGACGAAATTCTAAACTTTGCGAAAGCAACAGATGATGATTCATAGTAATGTACGGTCATACCAATATAACAACAAGAGGAGGAATACTTATATAAAAAAAAATCGAAAATGACAATTGAATACTTCTTAAATAATTGTTTAATGTTTATCATAAAATGATATTTTTATTGAAATTAAAAATTGAAAATAAGTACAGTCGTTCAAAACTAAAGTCGCACACTTTTAATTTTTTTTAATACTTCAATTGTACTTACTCTTATGTTGAATGTAATAACATTCAATTTTTTACGTTTATAATAACCCAAAACATTACAATTTATATATAATTTAAAGTACAATAAGCACTTACACTACCGGACAAAAGTATTTGTCCATCCAGAAAATAATAGGACATGTGTAATAAAATTCAAATCTTATTATGCAATTATATAAAATGTTTTATAATCTTAAAATGGTATTATTTCAAACAATCTTAACAAATATTCTTTTAAATTTATTTCAATTTTGTATTCGTCGATTTGGCCACATTTGGCTTTTATTACTGCCTGGTACGATCTCGGTATTCTCTCTAGTAATTTCGCCAGAGTTTCCGGTTCTATTTTTGACAATTTTTCCTGTAGTTGGGTCCATAATGTTTTTGTAGACTTTGAAGCTGATTTTCTCACTTGTTTATCTAGCTCATAAGTGGGCAACCACCGGCCCGCAGACCGAATCCGGCCCGCTGAAAGGTTTGATCCAGCCCGCGAGATATTGTCGTATTATTTCATGTCTAATATCTTTCGCTAATAACTATGAACACTACTTTAAAACACTACTTGAAAATGCACTACTTTTAAAGGCGGCCCGCGAACGTTTTTGCATATTAAACTTTGGCTCACAACATGTCAAAGGTTGCCCATACCTGGTCTAGCTCGTACCATAACAGCCCTATAGGATTAAAGTCAAGATACTGAAGAGGTCGTTTCATAATAAAGACTATTCATTTCCATTATAATTCCTCTAAATACCTCCGACACGATGTGGACGTGTGTTTGGAATCGTTGTCTGGAACACAAAGTTTTCTCTAATTGGTCGTGTTCCAGAAGAAGCAGCATTCTGTTTCGAACCGTTCTTTTTTAAGAATACCATATATTTTAATAAGATCGCTTGCAGATGTTCCAGCAAAATAACCCCCAAACTATTACTGATTCTCCTCCATACTTGGTGGTGTATCCAATACATGATTCGAGAACTTTGCCGAACTTTGCACTCATGTGATGCTAACTGGTTTATTCCGATTAATATTTATCTCTAACCAATTTCCAATACAGCTATTCGGCTATTTTTTTTACTCAACAAAAGTATTTCTCTGCTGCTATTGTTAATTTAATACAAAACCCTGCCCTGAAAATTTGCATAGTACACAGTCCTAGCCGCCTCGGGTGTAGCCACCAGTTTCACTCTTCGTATTGAGTATATTGCTGATGCAATCGCGGTAGTCGTGGACTTGCCCCTCCGATAGCCATGTTGACTCACATTTATGAGTCTGTGTGTCTCAAAGAACTGGATTAATCTCTTTTTGATAATGGTTTCCAAGATTTTAGACATCACGGGTAGAATGGAGATTGGTCTAAAATTCCTTTTGTCAGTCGATCCTCCCTTGTGTATCCGAAGCACTTTTGCTATTTTCAGAGGGTCCGGGAATACCCCCCGAACCAAACACTCGTTGAAAATGTCTGTTACTGGGGCAGCTATATAATCGATACTCTTTTTTAGTATGCTTACGTTCATTCCATATGTATCAGTAGTCCGCTGACTCCCGAAGCCAAAAACAACTTCTCTTACTTCCTCCTCTGTCGTAGGGTGGAGGAAGATAGTTTTCTCTACAATTCCTATGCCCCGCCTCATCAAATCGTGCGGACTCCGGTTGGTACTTTGTCACCTCATGCTGAATATTCTGATTGCGTTTATTTCCTGCTACTTCGCCCCTAATCACTTCCCATGTGGCCTTAATTTTGTTCTCGGCTCCAAGTATGTAATCAGAGTTCCAGTCCTTCTTACTCTGGGTCACCCGATCTTTGTATTCCTTTTTTAATTTTCTATATAATTCTTTGTACTCTCCATCACCTGTCACCCTACATACTACTTCGACCCCATCCATAAGATTTCTGACGGCTCTTACATCCTCCGTATACCACGACATATTGCCACGTCCATGGCCTATCTTTTTCATTATTTCCGGAAAAGCTCCATCAAACTCATATATACGTAAATACCGAAGAATATGGATGTATTATGTTTATCTTTTATTTAAAGTTTAAAAAATAAATTGGTTAGACTGCAACATTATTTATTTGAAAAATTTATTTGAATATATGAAAATGTACACGCGAGCAGACATTTATGACAGGTAGTGTATATATTTCAAGAAAATTACAGTCACTCAAAAGTCGCACAATTACATCTTTGAAATATATTTCTCACGTCACGGGCGACATGTTTTATACTTTGTTGTTATATTTTAAATTTTTCACATGCAGTACGTTTTAATACATTGCAAATTTATTTGTTTTTGTTTAGTGAAAATATTGTATGTTTCTGTCACATTGTCTTCCGGTTCAAGTATTTTATATCATCTTGCTTTAGTTGTTAAACACTACGAGGGAGCGTTTTTATATTCGCGGAATGGGGGACAAGGGGTGGAAATAAAAAAACCAAATTATTTTTCTTTTTCAATATATTCACCTGCAAGACGGATACATTTTTCACATCTTTCAATTAATTTATTTATACCCTCATAAAAAAATGATTTCTCTTTATCTGCAAAATACGCCGAAACTGACTCCTTGACTTCATCATCGGCAGTAAATTTTTTACCCCGCAGCTCTTTTTTCATTTTCGGAAACAGGTAATAATCACTCGGGGCCAGGTCTGGGCTGTAGGGTGGGTGATTCAAAATTTCGAAGCCCACCTTATGCAGGGCAGCTAACGCAACGCGGCTATTGTGGACGGGCGCGTTGTCGTGCAAAAGCAGAACACCTTTTGTCAATTTTCCCCGTCTTTTCTCTTTAATGGCTTCTTTTAGTCGCTCTAATATTGAAGCGTAATATTCTCCGGTTATAGAAACACCTTTATCTTTATAATCAATCAACAATATTCCTTCCGAGTCCCAAAATACCGTAATTTTGGAATATTTGAACACAGTTGTATAATTGAATAAAGTAAAATGGCAGTGTCATTGGTAGGTTGGTAGTTATTATTATTAGTTATTTGCATAGGGGCCTATCACATTACCCTGTGGTACTCCTACGTATCCCTACAGTCGTTCAATTGTTCAGAAGTCCTTGTTTCATATGTAGTATCTTATTTATTTAATGCTCATCATATGGTGAATATTCTTTAAGATTTTGGATTACAATCGAATGAAAGTTATCGATTTTATGATTATTTAGAAGTTGATAAACATTTGGATGATAGAAGATAAAGCATTGTGTCTGATAGAAATTAGATTCAATCAATGCTGTTTAATTTATTCATGACCACGAACCTATTATATTGTACCGTTTTTGCTCCTTAAGCCAAATATTTAATCAGGAGCTAATTCCGAGTTCAGAAAAATTTTGATGTTTCAGCAAAATGTTGGAAAAAAAATTTATGAAGTCGGCCAAGAAAATATTAAATAAACTTAGCGAGATATTTTAAGACTCAAATTTAATTTTCATCGCACGCGCAGTTTGCACAAATAAACTGTTATTATTTTTCTATTGCTGATGATGACAGCTTCATTATCGAAATATATATTTGGCTGGCAAGTAAGTACTTTCGGTTTTTAGTGATAGAGAGCGTTGCTTTATTTTTTGTATAACGTATGTTAGTGCTGTACTTTACCGTTTGTCGCGTGATACTAGTCACATTGACGTAACTTCAGAAGTAAGTAGTGCGTGATTTTTATTAAAGCTATTAGTTGTGGGTTAATTTTAAATGGAGTGCAGAAACGAACATTTTCGACATATTTTACTATTCTATTTCCGTAAAGAAAAGAAAGCTGCTGCGGCTCACAAAAAGATATGTGAAGTTTATGGTGCTAATTGCTTAACAGAGGGAACATGTCAGAATTGGTATAAAAAATTCCGTTCTGGAGATTTTTTCCTCAAAGATGAGCAACGTTCTGGTCGGCCTACTGAAGTTGATGATGACCAAATCAAAGTCATAATTGAAGAGGATCGTCATATAAAATGTCTTGGGCTAGTTAAGAAGCTTGATATTTGGGTACCTCATGAATTGAAAGAAATTCATTTAACACAAAGAATTAACTTTTGCGATATGCACCTTAGACGAAATGAAACCGACCCTTTCTTAAAAAGAATCATCACTGGTGATGAAAAATGGGTCCTGTACAGTAACATAGTTCGAAAACGATCATGGAGCAAACACGATAAACCAGCTCAAACCACATCGAAAGTTGAATTGCATCCAAAAAAGATCATGCTGTCAGTTTGGTGGGATTACAAAGGTGTTGTGTTTTTTGACCTGCTTCCAAGGAACCAAACGATCAATTCTGATGCTTACTGCCAACAATTAATAAAACTGGATGAAGCAATCAAAGAAAAACGGCCAGAATTGTCAAATCGGAAAGGTGTAGTTTTCCACCAAGATAATGCAAGGTCTCACACATCTTTGGCAACTCGTGGGGAACTATTGGAGCTTGGCTGGGAAGTGATGCCACATCCCCCATACAGTCCTGATCTAGCACCATCTGATTACCATTTATTTTGAAGTTTGCAGAATTATTTGAATGGTAAAACTTTCACAAATGACGATTACCTTCACTCGCACCTGGTTCAGTTTTTTGCAGATAAGGACCAGAAATTTTATGAGCGCGGAATCATGCAGCTGAAAGAAAGATGGCAAAAGGTCATTGAGCAAAATTGAAAATATATAATTGATTAAAAACTATTCTTTGTTTAAAAGAAGAGTGTTTTATTTTATACTACAAAACCGAAAGTACTTAGTTGCCAACCCAATAGATTCAAAAAGTATATTGTAGCAAAGGAGTTATTTTTTAATCGACTCGACTGGCTGTACATTAAACATAAAAACATCTTAAGCGTAACACTGTTCGATGAAATTAATTTACAATTAAAACCATCACAATAGGAAGAGTTATTATCTCCGTTTTGGACAGGGAAATTGTTAAATCTCTTGATATGTTTTCAGACTGGAAGATAAGGGTTCAACGAGTGGATAAACAACATATATACATTTGCTGTACACACACACACACACACACACACATACTTACATTCTCAAACACAACTGTCGTATTTAGATAAATTAGTTCATAAATTACGATTAATGGATTAAGCAATAGCTTAGAGAAGCTTTTTGGACTTTCCTATATATTTAGATCATATAATTAAAGGAGGAGATTAATTTTGACAAATAACCATGAAAACTTTTGCTACTACTAAATTACTATATATACATATATAAGATGCCTTCATTTTACAAAAATGTCGACGTATACACCGTGTTTCAAAAGTTATAATAATATTCTTTATTTTCCAACAGAACAAGCCATACCGTGCTTTCATATTAAAATGCTAGAAACACCGTATCATATTATATTCGGGTCTAGGTACCGAATGCCGATCAGAATGTAAAGTGGTGGGGCGCGAGTCAGTCGAATCACAACAACGACTGCCACAAATGCATAACATATAGCCTTGAGAGCATCGATATTATTGAACTGCCGACAGGAACGCACTAGGCAAACAAGAGTTTGAGATGCCGAAGCACATACCGCAGTGATGTGGTCCGTAAACTACAGTCTGTGGTCAAACATGATCCTAAGATGCATAATCCCCGATTTTCTTAAGATGGTAGCGTTGCTAACAGTATACTGTCGAATAATGGGAATATTAATCTTAATATAAGTGACCATAGCACACTTATCAACATTAACAGTTATATCGTTCTACACACACCAATCATTGATTATATCAAAACTATGTTGCAGAACCTGGCAGTCACCATTAGTAGTCATATTAGAGAAAATATTTAAGTCGTCAGCGTGTGCTAAGGCTTTACAAGTTAGACGCTGAAAGAGGTCGTTTATGAAGACATTAAATAGTAAAGGTCCCAAAGTAGATCCATGTGGAAAGCCAGAAGGAACAATGTATACATTTGACGAGAACGCATTGTTTGATATATAGCAACTTCTAATGTGTAAATAAGAAGCTATTAGATTAATTATGTTTTGACACAATCCAAAGCAGGCCAACTTAGAAACTAAAAGCAAATAGTTAATTGTATCAAAAGCCTTGGCGAAATCTGTGTAAACGACATCAACCTGTTGCCTGTTGATTCACTAATAAATTGTGTTATTTCCACGAAGTTGGAGACAATAGATCTGCCAGCAATAAAACCATGCTGCTGGAGAGAGATGAATGCTTTCGGGCCGTTATTGAGTTTACGATGAATATCAAATATCTTAACACAGTTGGACAGAATACAAATTGGTCGATAGTTATGAACAGAGCATCGATCACCATTTTTAAAAAGTGGAAGGATTCTAGTGATTTTCCAAAAAATCGGGAAAGGATGGAATCTCCATGATCAAATTGAAGATGATAGCAAGTGGTTGGCATAAAACTGAAACACAATTTCTAATGAAGGAACTTGGAAGTTCATCGTGATCTGACGCCAAATCAGCCTTGAAACGCTTAATACTCTGACGAATCTCACTCAATGTGAACGGAGTCACGTATAATGTGCTAAAACACAGGTTATCAGATTTGGTGTTTGGGTGAGCAGTACCCGGTCGAAAAACGACAGCGAATTATGATTGCTGTGCCTAATTGTTTTTCTGTTTGATTTTTAATAAAATGTAAGAGTGAGTCAAAAAATTCTTCATTTTTAATTTATCTTTAAAAACATCAACATTTTCTGATTATTAGAAGATTGTCAGAATAACACCAGTTTTCAACTCAAAAACAACTTATTATCATAAACGCTTATACCTTTATTAATTGTCGAAGGACAAGATAAAGAAATGTATGATCGTATCTCTACGACAGTTGATGGAATTGTCATTATATTTATTTCTAACACCAGGGCAGTTCTGTAACCCTTCCTTGGTCGATTCGAAAACCCTTTGAAACAGATGAATTAATTTACTTCTTGATCAATTATGTTTAACCCCTTTCTACAATGATTTTTGTATTTTATAAACGTATTTCGACAACTAAGTCGTCATCATCAGCAGATAATCACAGTGTCGCACCTGGGTCCATAACAAAACCCACACAGAGACAATGTCCGTACTAGACTTACACGAAATTTATTGTGGAAAGGAATTAACCTTTATTGATTAATTTAATCAACCACGGTCTCCGTTAATATTTAGATTTACTTCTTGAGTTAAATTTAATTGTATTACAATTCCCCTTATTTTCTATATACGAGGGTAGTTTGACAAGTAGTGAGAATGGAAAAGAAAAACGAATTTTTTAAATACAACATAATTTTTACTTATCAATATATTCTCCTAAAAGAGCAATACATTTATTCCAATGGTGCTCCAATGCCCTTATATCATCTCTAAAATGCGATTCCGGAAGGCTTGCAAAATACTCATCTACGAAGACGATAAGCTCGTCGTTGAACGACAATTTCTTTCCACCTAGTGCCGTTTTTAATTTTGGAAAAAGGTGGAAGTCGGAAGGGGCTCGATCCGGCGAATAAGGCGCATGCGGTACTAATTGGAAATGCAACTCGTGGATTTTGGACATCGCAACTGTGCTGGTATGCGAGGGAGCGTTGTCTTGGTGAAACAGAATCTTTTTCTTTACCATTCCTGGCCGATTAGCACGAATCTCAACATTTAATTTTTGTAGAAGTTCTGCATAATATTGTCCGTTTATTGTGGCACCTTTCTGAAGGTAATCAATGAGCAAAATGCCCTTTGAATCCCAAAAAATTGATGCCATCTCCTTGTTTACCGATAAAGTGGTTTTCGCTTTCTTTGGAGGTGCAGAACCACGTTCTAACCATTGTTTCGACTGTTGTTTAGTTTCGGGTGTATTGTAGTGTATCCAAGTTTCATTGTAAGTAACAAATCGCCTACAAAAATCAAACGGAATACGCTTATAAAGGTCCAAACACTCATCGGAAATGTGCAAACGAGTGAACTTTTGATCAGTCATAAGCAATCGCGGCACCCATCTTGCCGAAAGCTTGGAAAGGCCCAATTCTTTCGTTAAAATGTGGTGTACGCGTTCTGTTGAAATGTTTACCATGTCTGCTATCTCTCTCACTTTGAGTCGTCGATCTTGCGTAATAATATGGACTTTTATAATCATTTCCCTAGAAGTCACGATTTTGGGTGCTCCAGAGCGCGCTTCATCAACACAGCTTGTTCTACCACGTTTAAATTCATTTACCCATCTACTTATTGTCGTGGATGATGGAGCAGATTCACTTAATGTTTCCCGTAACTCACCTTTTATTTCGGTAGCTTTCACACCCTTAATTACGAAGTATTTAATCACCGCACGATACTCTGCTTTTTCCATTTTAACGAAACGACGTGTTGCTTCTTTTTCAATCATCTGTCAAAAACAAACTAATCAACCGATTTATCTAAATATCGGAATGTAAACATATAAATAGGAAACCTAAACTACAGCGCATTTGTTTTACCAATTAGAGCGCCACCTATGTGTCATTCTCACTACTTGTCACACTATCCTCGTAATCACTTTATGGCAGGGTCGTAGATCAAAAGATTTTATATATTTATTATTATTATATTTATTATATTAATTAATAGTAATGAATATACTGCAGAGGTCCAGCATTTATACATTTTATTTTTTGCTGACTAAGATATTTGGATAATACAATGAATTCATTGTATAATGAAGGTTGCAACAATATCTTTTGTTTGTATTGGAATGTATATACGTTCATCAAAATTAGTTGTAAACCTGAAAGCGTCTACAGGCGACGGCGACTTTTTTTCTACCACTTCCTTGTCAAAACATCTATTGATAACCAATACACTTTATTCTTCTAACGTATGTATTTCTTTCACCTTGCGAATTGTGATCTTTTCTTTTAACTTTTACATGTTTAAAAACAAATGACTCACTCACACCTTACCAATACAAATTCGGCGTTCTACCTTGATTTTTTTCTCAACTATCTCTGAATAATATCTGTGAAAATATTAAATGCAAAGACACGGTTTTAGAAATATCCTGTAATAATAACAGCGAACGATATCGGGTCGTCAATCTAAAAAGACCAGTTGTCATTTCCAGCGGACCAAATGCCAAAAGAAATCGAACAGAAATTACATGCGATTACCTCTGTCCGAATGTAAAAGTGACGCGTATGTCATTTTAAAGTGGCGTTTGAATAAAAACTTTTTTTCGAATGTCAAGTATTTTTACAAATCCGACCTAATTGTTAGTTAAATAAAATCGATAATAGTTCTTGGGCGGAAAATTTAATTTTTTTTTGTAATATTTGAAATTATTTATGTGAAATTTTTTTTAAGGGGAAACCAATTTTGTCTGTAAAAGAAATAAGAAAGATAATATTCCTATTTGAGTCAATAAACTAAAGATATTTGTAATATATTCTGCTAGCATACAAAGGGTACTAGGAAAGCTTTGCAATATGACTCAACTATGAATCGTAGGAAGCTGCTTGTTGCTGCATGTTGAGACATGTTCATACGTGTTTAGTAGCTGCCGCGCCATGTCGATGGGTTTAGTTATTCATTAGCAGTGAGAGTGTGAAGTGCTTGCGATAGCATCGTGGTCACGAAATTAGATAAGGGCAGTTTTGCCTTATAATTTCGTGCGTGGTTTAAACATAGACCAGTGCTTCGAAGAAATGACTCTTGCACTAGGTGATGTTTGTCCACATCGCACAACAATGTTCAGGTGGTATAGAGAATTCCAAAGGGGAAATTTGACTGTGGAGGATGCTGAGAGGCCGGGAAGGCCCCGAACGTCAGTTACGGAGGAAAACGTTACTACTGTGAGGAAAATGCTTGGCGAGGACAAGCGAGTGACCTACCAACAGATAGAGAGTACTTCAGGCCTAAATGCACCAGCAATTCGTTCGATTCTGCATGATCATTTGCACGTGAAGAAACTTGGTTCTCTCTGGGTGCCGCATCGACTGACTGAAGAGCAGATGATACGACGCGTGACTTGGTGCCGGGAGATGCTAAAAAGTTTAATAAGGTACAATCTCGGTATGTGAACAACATCGTGACAGGTGACGAGACTTGGCTGTACTATTACAATGTGCCGACCAAAGCTCAAAACAAAGTTTGGGTCTTTGATGATGAGGACACACCCGTAGTTGTCAGAATCTGTAAAGAAGGTAACTGTATTTTTCAAGTCGAGTAGAATTGTAGAACGTGTCGTTTTGGACACACAAAAGATAATCACAGCTAAATGGTATACTGAACAGTGCCTGCCTAAAGTCATTGGATCTATGAAGAATCTGCGGCCAAAGTCGAGAATGGACACCTGGTTAGTCCATCACGTTAATGCTCCGGCTCACTGCGCCAAAGCTTGCACCGAATATTTGACCACGACAGGATTGAAATTTCTCGAGCAGCCTCCCTACAGTCCAGATCTTGCTCCTTGCAACTTTGCACTGTTCCCGCATGTGAAAATGAAGCTAATAGGGAGGCGGTTTTCCAGTGATGAAGACCTTCTGCGGACCAACGAGTGTGCTTTACTCCCTAGTGAAACTTGACAGAACTGGTTTAAAGATTGGAGAAGTGTATTGAGTGAAGAGGAAATTACTTTGAAAAATTTAAATAAACAAAGCTATATTGCAAAACTTTCTTAGTACCCTTTGTAGTTCACGTTGAATGATATTCTACATTCAAGGGCGTACCAACACTTTTGCCACTGACTGTACATACAAAACAATTTTTATATCTCGATACGTACTTACGTACAAGTGCATAAGTTTATATATACGCCTTTTTACATTTTTGTAAGAACGTTGATCTGACCAAACCAGAACATATTTTTACTACCAGTTGAATAGAATAAACATTAATGTCAGGGCAAATGCTTTTTTGCCTCCATTACCTACTATCGTTGCTACATATTTAGGAGCAAAACAATTTTTAAGCCGCCACCTTAGGCAATGTCAACAAACATTAATATAAAGTTTATTTCGAATTTTATTTATTGGTGTGCTTGTTTTTTTTAAATTTTAAAAGCTATATTTATATATATCTATAGGTATATACAAGGTACAATCATTTAATTCGAATATTAATTTAAATAAGTATTGTTTTCGAAAGTTCGTTTATTCTCGCTGGTTATTTGTTGTATATTTTGTTGTATATTTGTTGTAATAGGGCAACTTGATTTTAATACCTAGTGTCATTATATATTTTGACAGCTGACGTTTCGATTTATTTATATAAAGAAAAAATTTTCGATTCTTCGTTCTAGCCTTTTTGCTGTGATTTTGAAACCGTAAAACAAAAAGGAACATTTCTGACATTTGCTTTTTTATTTACGAAAACGTAAAACCCATTCGCAGCATGAAAAAAATTGTGCGAGCTGTAAATTTCATGTAATTTACAGAATTCAAATACAGCATGTTGTTCAAAAGACAACTCTTTAAGTTGAATTTGATGGAGCCTGTGGTTGATTAACTTAATCACTAATTGCAAAGTGCCGCATCTGAGAACCAAGATGTACACTCAGTGTACGTGTTGGTTCTCAGCGGTGTAGATCGCGTACGGAGTTTGTTTTCGTACAGGTATTTTTCGCCATGTTTTACCAGGTGCGACACTTTGCAATTGTCTGCTGATGATGACGCACCTGGTAAAACAACGCGAAAAATACCTGTACGAAAACAAACCCCGTACGCGATCTACACCGCTGAGAACCAACACGTACACTGAGTGTACATCTTGGTTCTAAGATGCGACACTTTGCAATTGTCTGCTGATGATGACAACTTAGTTGTCGAAATGCGTATACAGAATTACAAAAGTTAATGTGGAAAGGGGTTATATATCAATCTTAGTGATTATAGCTCCTTAAAATCATAAACCGCCACGCTATAGTTTAATCTTTATAAATTTTAGCAGACAATATATTTAATTTATTTGAAAGTAAATTGAAGATATTATATTATAGATATCTAAATATACAAAAATATGTATTTTTAGTTGAAATAAGGAATTGTCATAAAAGAAATATTTTTCATTAATCATAAATCTAGCCCAATTTGGGCAGTAAATTAGATTGCTTTGTTTTCAAGCTCTCTATCAACTTTGGACAAATTAATCCTCATAATTAGCAAACAATTTTAGGAAGATTAAGTGTTAATTAAGTTTATAGATGGTATCAATGTATAATATAAATATACACAAAAATTTATAAACGGAATTTGTATAAATTAAAAATTTAATGAATACATGTAACAATTAATTACAAAGTGAATTGAAATCGATGAATTGAGTTGGAATATCTTTCCCACGAGCCAGGATCGTAACAAGGCGAGCGTACAGACAAACGAGTGACGCGATGTATGCGTTATTTATATCGCTTGTGTTTTATTTTATAAATAACACGCATTATTCACTTATTCACAGCTGTTGTTACGTAGCGCAAAATGGATGAGACTGACAAAATATCTGCAGCATGACGGAGTTTCCACATTTGTCTCCAGGAGTAACGTACAACGTGCTGAAAAGGTGTACCTACAAGTAAGTAAAATTGGTGGAAGCAGATTGATTTATATTGTACTTTCCTAACGTATCAGTTTTTGTTTGATTTTGATTCAGGAACTATTTGAACCAAACGTTGTCTCATACACAATTCACCTCTTCCACGAATTTTTGATTTGTTTTCGGTCTAACTAAGGCCGTTTTCAATCAATGAACTACAATATTGCTTGAAAAAGTTCTTAGTTAGATTTTAAATCTTTCTGAAAAGTGTATTGGTTAAACCTTCTTGACTTCTTATCAAACTACAAAATACTTAATTAGAATTAATCTCTCTTTAACTTTTCCATTTCGCTGGACTTAATCAATTGCAAATTCTCTTTTTTGAAGCTCGAAATGTACCTAAGGCATAAGAGGTTCGACATAAAAAGGATTTTTTTAATAAAATTTGTAATAAATATGTATGGTAGAAGTTGTTTGGCTTAGGTTACAATTGTAGCAGTATATTTACTTGGAATGATATAATCAAAAAGCTTTACTAACGTATCAGTGTTTGTTAGATATTGTCATACATTTTGAGCTTCAAAAAGAAGCTCAAAATGTAACTAAAAGATAAGAGATTCGACACAAAAAGAATTTTTTTAATAAAAAGCGCAAGAAGTACGTAAAATCGGTAGAAATCGTTTGATTTAGAATACAATTGTAGCAGTGGATGTATGTTCTTTAAATGGTATAATCAAAAAGCTTTTTTAGCGTATTAGTTTTTAATTTTATTTCGGGAAATATTTGACCAAACCTCGTAGTTGACTCGCACATTCTTTTTCGAATATTTGATTTGTTTTCGGACTAAGACCGTTTTCAAACAACCAACTATAATATTGTTTGAAAAAGTCTTAGTTAGACTGAAACGTTGCATAAAAACAAAGACAGTCATGGATTAAAACTTTAAAATAGCTCACTTTGACAGTTTTTTTTCCTCTTAATATTTGAGGGCATTAAGTCTTTCTGAAAAATACATTGGTTAAACTTTCTCAACTTCATATCATACCATAAAACATTTAAGATAGAATTAGTTTCCCCATAATTTTTTATTCCACTTTTCTGGGCTTAATTAATTGTATATTCTCTTTTTTGAAGCTCAAAATGTACCTGAGAGAGAGGTTCGATGTAAAAAGAATTTGTTTAATAAATACTGCAATAAGTAAGTAAAATTCGTAGAATTGTTTGACTTACGAGGGAGTGTTTTTATATTCGCCGAATGAGCGGGTTGTAGAGGGGTGAGTAGGCGCATTGGGGGCGTGGCCTGTGCAGCGACTCATGATTAGTATAAATACGAAGTTTCATTGTTATTAGACAGTTAGTCTTTGAGCTATCGTCAACCAAGTAACATAATCAGGAGTGAAAAGTGAAATATGGAAAAAATCGAATATCGTGCCGTTATAAAGTTCCTTACCAGGCAAGGAAAATCAGTCGCGACCATAATGAATGAGACGTCATTGGTTTACGGCGACTCTTGTCCAGGAAAAACCATGGTATACAAGTGGCATAGTTTATTTAAACAGGGAAGGGAATCCCTTGAAGACGACCCGAGGCCGGGCAGGAGCATTGAGGTGACCACGCCAGCACTTATCCAAAAAGTTGAACAAATTGTGCTCGAAGATGCTCGACTAAAGAAGAAACAACTCGCAGAAATGATTGGAGTATCCGATACAACAATTTTTAAAATCCTACACGATCATCTCGGCATGTCTAAGGTCAGCGCAAGATGGGTGCCGAGAATGCTCACGCCGCCGCAAAAACAACAGCGCGTAGAGTGTTCGCGTGCATTTTTGGACCTCTGTAATGAAAACAAGGATGGTGTATTGAGTGGAATTGTTACTGGAGACGAAACTTGGGTTCATCATTATGAACCTGAGTCCAAACAAGACTCCATGCAGTGGCATAAAAAGGGCACAGCACCTCCCAAGAAATTTAAAGTGTCACAGTCAGCTGGGAAACTCATGGCAACGGTATTTTGGGACTCGGAAGGAATATTGTTGATTGATTATAAAGATAAAGGTGTTTCTATAACCGGAGAATATTACACTTCAATATTAGAGCGACTAAAAGAAGCCATTAAAGAGAAAAGACGGGGAAAATTGACAAAAGGTGTTCTGCTTTTGCACGACAACGCGCCCGTCCACAAGAGCCGCGTTGCGTTAGCTGTCCTGCATAAGGTGGGCTTCGAAATTGTGAATCACCCACCCTACAGCCCAGACCTGGCCCCGAGTGATTATTACCTGTTTCCGAAAATGAAAAAAGAGCTGCGGGGTAAAAAATTTACTGCCGATGATGAAGTCAAGGAGGCAGTTTCAGCGTATTTTGCAGATAAAGAGAAATCATTTTTTTATGAGGGTATAAATAAATTAATAGAAAGATGTGAAAAATGTATCCGTCTTGCAGGTGAATATATTGAAAAAGAAAAATAATTTGATTTTTTTATTACCACCCCTTCTCCCCCATTCCGCGAATATAAAAACGCTCCCTCGTAGGTTACAATTGTGGTAACTTTATTAACGTCTCAATTTTTGTTGAATTTTATATCTGGAAATATTCGAACGAACCTCCCAGATATATCCGTTGTCTCGAACACAATTATTGCTAGAAATTAAATCAATCTGTTTGTCAAAAGAGTAAGTAAAATCATTCCTACAATCTATTTATAATCGGTTTCTCTCACATAAATATTACTATTTACGTTTAGTTGTATTTACAACATGCAAATCCTTCAATGAGATTTCATAAGTGCATTTCAATCTCAACATTCCCTAACACTTCGCCAATATATTTTCTTAATTCTGTCCTGGACATGTGCACAAATATACATACACTTCGAAAGTGTGTTTCTTTAATGGTCGTGTTTGTTTGGAACATAAATATGTATAGATCGCGTTCGCCTCCCCCTATCCTCGGAGACGAACAACAGTTTATAATATGGAACGTAAGACAAACTGATTTGATAAATTTCATAATAAAAATATAGCGGAGGAAGAGGAAGTTTATATTATAAAGTCTGTTATAAGCACATAGTTATCTGGCCAACAAGAGTTCTCGGCGCACAAGCACACAATGTGTTTCACAAACACCGTAGTGTCACAAGTATGTTTCCATTTGCCTAATATTTTGTGTGCCCCCAAAAAAATCGACGGATATAACATGTTTATTTGAACCGTTTTTAATAATTGCTTGAAATAAAACAGGTATTAATGTGAAAGAGTTCTTTAGAAAAAAAAAAAACAAAGAAAATAGACAAAAGAATGCAGTAGTTTGAAAACAATTTTACAGCTTTCTTCTTTAGTATACTGTAAGGCTCATAAATATTTTTACAATTTTCAAATACACCATGTCAAATTTCGATTTTAATACTAAGCTTGGTGGACAAGCTTTTGTTGATATCTTATTGATTGACGCAAGAAAATGTTTTCCTGGTCGCCATTTATACAGGGTCGTTATGCATAAATATGTTTGGGAGAATATTGCATCATATCGATTCACTCTTCCCGTAACATCCTGTTAGTAAACGGTGATACAGTGACGGACAAAAGTTTGAATACAGTTAGAGTTTTAATGTAAAATACTAAAGTAAAAGTACATGAGAACGTTTTAACAAAATGTTTAATGATTTTTGCAAAGGGGACATAGAGGGCGCCACTGATCAAATGTCAGTAATAAGAGTTAACCTTCATCTTTAGTTAAGCTAAATCCAAAGTTTCAGTGCGATACGTGTAGTGTTGCACGATCAATGAACTGTCAAAGTTGACAAATTAATTTGGTACGTAGACTTCCGCGGTCGTGGTCCATACTATCTTTTTCTGGGCTTCCGGGCTAGAACCGTGTTACTGGCATAACTGCCGACGTTCGTACCCATTCGTATGGGACATCTTCTTGACAAGTTAGTTGAAAAATGGAATTTAACCAAGAACATTGTGTGAAATAATTGTTTATAATTTTCGATGACAATTATCTCGACAAGAATGCCCCACCAAATTTGTCTCTGTTTTCGGCTATGAAGCACTACATCAGTCAACAATTTCTCGTTGGTATGGAGAATTCAAACGAGGATGGATTAGTGTTAGTGACGATCCAAGGGCGGGTTCACCAACAACGGCAGTCACTCAGGAAAACGTCGATACTGTGCGCATGATCATCAAAGAATATGTGACATATCGCCGGATCGAAGCATTATTAAGGATTTTAAAGATCTCAATTCAAAATATTTCGTATAAAAAATTTTGTACGAAACATTTAGTTTCCCGTTAGATATCGCATTTGTTGACCGAAGAACAGAAAACAGCTAGGGTGAATTGGTGTCAAAACACTCTAAATCGCCAGAAACTCTAAATAGGTGTACAACATTGTCAATTGTGATGAATCTTAGATTTACTCATACGAGCCAGAAAATAAATGCCAGTCGCCTGTTTTGATGTTCCAAGATGAAGAGGAGCCGACAAAAGTCATCCGTTCTCGACGTGTCTCCAAAAAGATGGTCGCGTCATTTGTTTTGAAAACTGATCATGTAGAAACAATTCCTCTACATGATCAAAGAACTGTTACTGCTGATTGGCCCACGACCATTTATTTGCGGTAAAACATCGCTGAGATTCGAAAAGCCAACCCCGAACGACGAATCATCCTCCACCAAGACAATGCAAGTTCGCACACACTAAGCAAGACAACTGAATTTTTAACGCAACAAAACGTCATATTGTTGGACCATCCTCCATACAGTCCAAACATAAGTCTTAGCGATTTCTTTACTTTTCCAAAAATCAGGAACAGACTGCGTGGTCAAAGGTTCTAGTCGTCAGAAGGAGCAGTCGATGCCTTTAAAAACTCAATTTTGACTGTACCAACAAACGAGTGAAACAACTGCTCCCAGAGTTGTCTCGAGTGCATGGAAAAGTGCATTAATCTTCGTGTAGAATACTTCGAAAAACAATGAAGTCTTTAAAATGTATCTACTGTTTTAGTACAGTTTTACATGCAAAACTTTAAAGACAACCCACGTATTGATACACTGCTATTTGTTAACGATCTCAGTTGGAATTACATCGCAATTTCAGGAATTTGATATAGACCGGGTTTCTTTTCTCCCCTGCGAAAATAGTCCCTACAAAATTTGTGCAGGCGTAGAGAAAAACACCTGAATATTCAAGAAAAAAAAAACAACAAAAATTAATATTCTAAAATTCTAACCTTGAGATATTTTTCTTTGTTTTTTTTTTTTAGAATAAAACTACACACGCTCGTGAAAAGAATAAATGCAATCTTATTATTCCTCAAAAACGACATAAGAAATTAAACTTCTTTGTCGGAAATATGCTAATTTTTAATTTTTTTTATAATTGAATGTTTCTCAATTACACCCTTTCACAATGCAAGTCTTTAAAATGGGTGTCGTGTATTTCAAGACCTTCCCAAACAATTCAGCGTACAAAAAAAAACTTATAAAAAGATCGTATGCTTTTTATAAGTTATAAAAGAAATGCGAACATGAAATAGACTTCGCTTGTTGTTATGTAAAGGTGTACTTGTAAATGAGCTCTATTTGGATCTCGTCAAACTGTTAAAGTTATTATATAATATTGAATGAGTATTGATTTTATATGCATTTAAAATTGAACTGCATAATAGATGTTTTTAAGTGACTTTAACAAATGTATCATTAAATTAAATTTAATGCATTTGAATTTGACCGTGTTGTAAATGTATTATTAGCATGTGAACAATGTGAATTGATATTTAAAACACATGTTGACTTATAAATAATTATAATTGATTGTATGTGTAGTTTTATGTGTTAATGACTATTTAAAGTTATATATAACGTCCTTGTAATGTCTATATGAATAGATACTTTGTTCTTATTTTTAACTCACTTATTTCTTTTAAAGTTTGTCTCATCACCATGGGATTCTGCACCGCATTGATGAGATATGGGCCAAGATAAATACGTAAAGGAAAATCAAAGTATCTTCCAGCTTTAATCTAAAAATATTAGCTATAGAATAATTCAAAATGAATTTGGTACGTAGACTTCCGCGGTCGAGGTCCATGCTATCTGCTTCTGGGTTTCCGGGTTGGAACCGCGTCACTAGTATATCTGCCGACGTATCGTACCCATTTGTATGGGACATCTTCAGGGCTGAACTACTGCACTGAAACTCAGTTTCAATGCAGAAGCAGATAAAATTCAAAATGAATTTTATATGTGTTTCAATTCTATCTTAAAACTTTGTATGATTCCTTTAGTACAATACATTGATTCTCTTCAATATTGTCTGTTTGACCATTAACGATATTTACTATAAAAAATATGAAGTTAATATTCAAAAGAAAATGTATTTGATACTTTGAATCCCTCTATGTTTAATGGCTGTTAGATAATTTTTTCTATTACTGAACTTTTTTAAATAAAAGATTCAAATTTTTACGACAATTATGAAGGTTTATTGTACTCAATAGAAAAATTGCAAAACTCTGAGTTGTCGTTAGTGGATTCAATGCAAATTGTGAACGATGTACACTTATTGTTATGTGCTGCAAGTGATATAAAAAATATGTGTGTTGTAGAAAAGTTTAAATGTTATAAACGAGGACTTAGATTTTACCAGATTAAGACCAATTTGTGATGGTGCGTGTATAGACCCATTTACTGTTTCTAAAGATTAATTATGCGGTATCGGTAGATGTCGAGCAGTCATTTTCTAAATATAAGAACATGCTTTCAGCACGATGTATGTACGTTGCTCTCTGAGACAAATGTGGAAACCTACGTCATGCTGCAGACATTTTGTCAGTCTCATCCATATTGCGGTACGCAAAAGCAGCTGTGAATAATGTATGTTATTTATAAAACAAAACATAAGTGATATAAACAACGAGTAGAGAGCTTTCGCAGGTTCTGGAACCACCTCCACCTCCCTGAAGTCACAGTATACAGGATGTGGTCAAAAGGATGTTAAATTAAATTTACGAGGTTCGGTCAACAATTCTTAAAAACAAGAAGACTGCCCCAAGTCAAAAAGGCATTAAATTTTCAAAAACAAGATGACGGCCTTAAGTCAAAAGAGTCTTCGATTTTCAAAAACAAGATGGCGGTTTTTGAAAATCGAAGACTCTTTTGACTTAAGGCCGTCATCTTGTTTTTGAAAATTTAATGCCTTTTTGACTTGGGGCAGTCTTCTTGTTTTTAAGAATTGTTGACCGAACCTCGTAAATTTAATTTAACATCCTTTTGACCACATCCTGTATACTGTGACTTCAGGGAGGTGGAGGTGGTTCCAGAACCCGCAAAAGCTCTCTACTATAACGCACGTATTGCAATATCGCCCATTTATTCGTACATTCGTTTTGTTATGATCTTGGTCCGCGTGAACAATATCCCAATTCTAAACATAATTCAAATATTTACCCTGTATATAATGGAAAGGTGTTTTCTCTCAAATTTAATCTAGTGCCGATGTTGAAGCGAAAACATTTTCATTTATATCAACTTCCGGGAAACAACAAAAGAAATATAAAAAACATGTCTTTTTATCAACGATTCGTTCACGCATGCATACCTACGTACAAACAAGCGATACGTTCGAAACCATGCATGTATTTCTACTTCGTCCTGATTTTCATCTTTTTCCTTTGTCGTCAGTGTCATTTACCAGTCTACAACATCGTGAAAACAACAATAATAGAGTACGACGCCAACAAGATGAAGGCCTAAAACAAAGAAGATATATCAGAAGTTTACGGTGGGAGAAACATCTTTATGTGCGAAGAGAGGGTTTGACAGATCCGAACGTGTTCAATTTGCGTCCCATTTGTGTTTGTGTACGAGTACATAACATGGGGAGGGGGTGGTTCAAAGCAAATCTCCGGCTTCCAGGATTCAATAACTCATATTTTAACGCATGCTAGTTGCTGGGGTCCGTGGCGCGTCCCGCTGTGAAAATCGTCGGCTTGACTGATGGAAACGCAAGCAATGACGTAATGGAGTGTACTGTTGCTAGGTCAGAAACGTTTAGGGAGGGCGACTTTTTTACGCGTCGTTCGATATTTCATTGTATGCAGTTGGTATTCGAGGTGTCATCTGTTCGATTTTTATGCGAACCGAATGCTTTGTGAAAGTGTTATAAATGGTTTTCACATAACTACTTTAGACAATCTATAATAGTACAAGGTTTTCCAATAAGAGTGATATGATTTTTTAAAAAAAAAAGAACACACTTATTGTTAAGAAAATTCAAAAGTTTTTTATTTAATATGAAGTACAATCGATACAATTAAGTTCTAAATAAAACGTCATTCAAATGGCTTCCACGACTTCTTCTGCAGGAACGAATTCGATGAATTTTCGAGCACTTTTTCCAATAAATCTAGTCGTATATCATGAATGGCACGTTCAATATTGACATGTAAAGCTTGAAGAGAGTCTGGTTTATTTCGATAGACCAATGACTTCAAATAACCCCACAAGAAATAGTCTAATGGTGTTAAATCACAACTTTTTGGAGGCCGTTCAATATCACAATTTCTTGAAATAATCGAATCTCCAAACCTTTCTCGCAATAATTCTATTGTTGCATTTGCTGTGTGGCACGTAGCCCCGTCTTGTTGGAACCAAATGTTGTCAAGATCAACTTCTTCCAATGTCGGCCATAAAAAGTTGGTTATCATCAATCTATACCACTCTCCATTGACAGTAACGGTGTTATCAGCTTCATTTTGAAAGAAGTACGGACCGATGATTCCACCATACCAAAAACCACACCAAACTGTCAATTTAGATGAATGTAATGGTTTTTCATAAATAATTTGTGGATTTTCTTCGCACCAGGATCGACAGTTTTGTTTATTTACCACACCATCCAGATAAAAGTGAGCCTCATCAGAGAAGATGATTTTCTTTAAAAAATCGTTATCGTTTTCAAGTTGTTCCAAGGCAAAATCAGCAAATTCACGACGTTTACGGTGGTCCAATGGCTTCAGTTCTTGAGTGAGAACAATTTTATAGGGATGCAAACCCAAATCCTTTCTCAAAATCCGCCAGGTTGTGGTTTGAGACAGTCGCAATTGTTGAGAACGTCTTGGAATCGACAAATTACGGTCTTCAGTAACACTTGCCTGAACGGCAGCAATATTTGCATTACTTCGAGCGGTTCTTTGTCTTATTGGCACTTGAAAATTATGTAAAGAAAATGTAACCTCAAAATTTTTAACAATTAGACGAATAGCGAGCACACTTGGACGATTATTACGACCATAAAATGGCAAAAGCGCACGAAAAGTTGTAATTGGAGAACGATTATTTTGATAATAAAACTGAATAATTTGTAAACGTTGTTCTTACGTATATCTCTCCATGATGAAATTGTAAACACTACTGAATACAATGAAAAACGAATAACAGATCATGACATATTACAAATGGCCGAAATGTCACTTCAAAATCATATCATCCCTATTGAAAAACCTTATATATAGAGAAGAATTTTATTAATCGTAAAGGAAATATTTTTTAAATAAATCAAATATACAGTGTCGTTACAAAAAATTTCCAAATTTAGTACATTTAATAATTGCACTGGGGAACACGAGTTTCGTTTATCTAGATCTAACACTTGTTTTTGACTAACTTTTGGCAACTCAATCCCAAAACGACCTCAGTTTTTGTCAATCACCTCAACTTTTTAAACTACAAGATACCCTCTCTTCATCCCAAAAGCCATACAAAATGTGTTCACTTAATGCTCCAACAATAGTCAACCATCATATGTATATTCCATTTACCCTAATACCATGCCCCTATGATCTTCAAATATTGGTGGAACCGTTCACCCTCCTCGTCACTGACTGCACCTAGATTTTTCGAAAAGTCAGCAAGATGGCTATACAGGAAATGCAATTTGGTGCTCATGTTGCAACCAAGCATTTTGAAGCTCTCCAAGAGTTGCTTGACAATTTTGGTGTAATTCTGTGCTCGTGTATATCCAAGAAAGTCTTTGACAAAGTTTTTGAATGCCGACTAAGTATTCTTTTGGAGGTCTGTCATTGTCGCGATGAAATGTCCATCTTTAACGAGCTGCCGAATCTGTGTATCGTTAAACACACCCGCCTTTATCTTTTCAAAAGACAAGCTGGGAAATGATGAAATGAAATACTTGAAGCAGTCTCCTTCAGTTGACAAATTGCTTCATGAGACCCAGTTTTATATGCAGAGGTTATTTTTATCGACAAATGGTTGATGTAGAATGTTAGTATCACCAGGTTTGAGGTCAGATCTTGGCAGTTAATTCGACTACACCCAATGCTACTCACAAACTCTGTTGTCCTCCATACACAAAAAACAGGAGTACTTAGTATATCGGCGTTGCTGGCCAAGAAGAAAGCAGATCATTTTAAAGTCAACGCAGATGATCCATTTGTGTATATTATATTCTAACAAATCAATGACTCTCTTTTTGTCTTCATGTCTTTCACACAAACAAACTGAATGTCCTATTTGGACTGCACCGAATAAGTTTCTATTGCGGAGGATAACATACTTCAAGCTATCGATGAGCAGTCGCCATTCAGTTGCATCATATGACGACGTTCCCAACTCCTCCATTATACTATGTACGTTATGGAAATACAGAAATCCACCGTCATTTCGTATTTGGAAAAATTCACTTTATTTTGATCTAAAGTAGAATACCTTAGCTCCTTTTTCAATTAAGTCTTTCTCCTGTAGTCTCGGTGCTATGAGTTCTGAAGCTTTTTTGGATAGTCCTAAATTTCATACCAAATCATTTAACTCATTGTGATCAAATCCCTTACTAACAGAATCACTTAATTTTCGAAATTTTCATCGTTGGGATCACTTCTATCTTCATCATCCTCCTATTCTTGTATTTCGAAAGAGGGTAATCCTTTGAAAACTGGCACTGGAATTTCAGTTAAATGATGGACTGGGAATATAGCTGATGATAGACTAGGATATTTTATTTTACAATTGCCTTTCTTGTTACATCCGTGACATTTACATTATACAAAAGTAACAGTCATTTGAATGATCTTTATCTAGAAGATAACAATAGGTGACTTCTAGATTTTAAATCTTAACAAAATCACGAAAAAATACCGCTTTTGAAATAAGATAGTTTTCACAGATGCATTTCCATACATATTATCAACGATGACATAATTTCTTCCAAGTATTAATTAATGTGTAACTGTACATGTTTTAAAATGACTTCATGTTATTGTTCACTTATCGCTATTTGCTATTCTTCTAATCTAAATAAAAAATAATACAGGATATTAAAAAAATGGAGGTATGTTTCATGTGAACAATAAAATTGTTATCAAGTCCGTAGACCGCAGGTTCTAATCTAAATACTGCAAATTATTGGCATGCATTGGCTTTCTTACGATTACTTTAATATGTATGTACCTCGTTGGTAGAATTAAATAAGTAAGTATGCATGTCCGTACATTCGTATAGGTTATAGGTTTTCGCATTTAAATTTTACGTAATAAGTAGTTTCCTTTTGTAACACCTTTCTTCGTCAATTGCAATCACTGTTGTATTTACTTGCAATAATTTTAATCTTAAATGTTAAACATCTCCTAACATATAAAGTTATATTAACTTTCATTGACCAACCGACAAATTACAGAACAAAGTTATTATTTTACTTTCTTATTTTTATTAATTTGTTTATTATTACTATAACTGCAACTTCTGGGCAGTACATTGGAGACTTGGAAAGTCGAAAAGAAAGTCGGAGTTCGCAGAGAGTAAATTTAGTACATCGCATCAGCTCAGAGAGAAGAGTTGAGGTATTTTATTTTATATTGCTGGAGTCTTTTAGGTTTTGCATTGTGGGACATAGAGACCGATACTAATCAAATATCAGTACTAAAAATGAACCTCCAACTTTAGTTAATCTAAATCAGAAGTTTCGGTGTGATATGTGTAGTGTTGTAGCTACAACGAACTGTCTAAGTTGGCAAGTTAGTTGAAAAATGGAATTAAACCGAAAACATTTTTGCGGAATAATTTTCGAAGACAATTATCTCAACAAGAATGCCTCGTCGAATTTGTTTCTGTGTTCGGTAATGAAGCACCAAATCAGTCAACAATTTCTCGTTGGTATGGAGAATTCAAATGTGGACGGATTAATCTTAGCGACGATCCAAGAGCAGGTTCACAAAAACGGCGGTCACTCAGGAAAACGTCGATACTGTGCGTAAAGTTCATCAATGAAGATAGAAGTATAATTGGGGACTTCAAGATCTTAATTCAAAAAATTTTTCATAAAGAATTGTGTGTAAAAAATTAGTGTCCCGTCGAATACCGCATCTGTTGACCGAAGAACAGAAAGCAGCTGGGGTGAATTGGTGTCCAAAAAACTCTAGATCGCTTCAACGCCGGAAACTATAAAAACGTGTACAACATTGTCACTGGTGATGAATCTTGAATTTACTCATGCGAACCAGAAAATAAACACCAGTCGTCTGTTTGGGTGTTTCAAGGTGAAGAAAAGCCGACAAAAGTCATCCGCTCTCAAAGTGTTTCCAAAAAGATGGTCACGATATTTGTCTCGAAAATAAGTCTTGGTAGCAACGATTTCTATACAAGATCAAAGAGCTGTTCTGCCGATTTGGTATACAACCATTTATTTGCCGAAAGTCATCGCTGAGCTTCGAAAAAATAACCCCGAGCAACGAATCGTCCTCCACCAAGACAATGCAAGTTCGCACACAGCACGCAAGACAATTGAATTTTTAAAGCAACTAAACGTCGAATTGTTGGACCATCCTCCGTACAGTCCAGACCTAAGCCCCAACGATTTCCTTACCCTTCCGAATATCAAGAAGGGACTGCGTGGTCAAAGGTTCCAGTCATCAGAGGGAGCAGTCGATGCCTTCAAAAACTCAATTCTGACTGTACCAACAAATGAGTGGAACAACTCTCCCAGAATAGGTTCGAGCGCATGTAAAAGTGCATTAATCTTCGTGGAAAATACTTCGAAAAGCAATGAAATCTTTAAAAGACATCTATTGCTTTGTTCCAGTTTTATATGCAGAACTTAAAAGGCAACTTACGTACTTCCATACAGCGTAATAATGTCAAAAGATTGTGACAGTGCTACAAATAGTAGGAAATGTAATCTAAGGAAATTCATAACAGAATTTTCAGATCTAATGTTCGATGGCGTTTTACTCCACATATTAATAACATCTACATTACTGCATCTGAAGCTTTAGGTTTTGTACTGCGCAATTTTTCGGAAGCTTATTTTTGCGCTAAAAACATTATTTTTTAGTTTCGTTGTCAGCAAACTAGAATATGCTTCAATAACAACTGAATTATTGCATCCAAAGCTTTAGATTTTGTGATGTGTGTAATTTTTCGGAAACTTGTCTTTGGTAAAAATGATGTTCTATAAGTTCATTGTCGACAAACTGAAATATGCTTTGCCCGTACTTGAAATATTTACAATTGGTTATAGAAAAGGTTCAACGATACTTTTTGAAATACGTAAGTTATAGGATCGATGTCCATCCAGAATGCAATATCGACTAGAGTCTATTAGGAAGACATCATGTGCAGTTCCTACAGTGTCTTCGATAGATTCATAGCGCAAGAATTCTGTGGAAACTTATTCATGGCTATATTTACTCCTCAAAATTACTTTGCTCTATTAATTTTCTGTACCCCGTATATGCTTTTGCTTCTGTCTTACTTTTATCTTATTAATTCCTGGAACTAATTTATTTCTACATAGTACAGCTCCAACTTAAATGTACCGAAATACTGAGGCACTTTATAATGTTCATTGTTTTAGTTTTTCTTTTTCAAAATTTTTAAAGTTTTTTTTAATTATAGTTTTTATATGTGTATATGTTTTATACTATGTACGAGGGTAGTTTAACAAGTAATGAAAATAATTTTTATTTTTCAATATATTCTCTTAAAAGAGCAATACATTTATTCCAACGGTGCTCCAATGCCCTTATGCCATCTCTAAAATGCGATTCCGGAAGGCTTGCAAAATACTCATTTACGAAGATGATAAGCTCGTCATTAGACGAAAATTTCTTTCCACCTACTGCCGTTTTCAATTTTGGAAAAAGGTGGAAGTCGGAAGGGGCTAGATCCGGCCAATACGGCGCATGCGGTACTAATTGGAAATGCAATTCGTGGATTTTGGACATCGCAACTGTGCTGGTATGCGAGGGAGCATTGTCTTGGTGAAACAGAATATTTTTCTTTGCCATTCCTGCCCGTTTAGCACGAATCTCAACATTTAATTTTTGTAGATGTTCTGCATAATATTGTCCGTTTATTGTGGCACCTTTCTGAAGGTAATCAATGAGCAAAATGCCCTTTGAATCCCAAAAAATTGATGCCATTACCTTGTTTGCCGATAAAGTGGTTTTTGCTTTCTTTGGAGGTGCAGAACCATGTTCTAACTATTGTTTCGACTGTTATTTAGTTTCGGATGTACTGTAGTGTATCCAAATTTCATCGCAAGTAACAAATCGCCTACAAAAATCAACCAGATTCCGCTTATAAAGGTCCAAACATGCATGGAAATGCGCAAACGAGTGAACTTTTGATCAGTCGTAAGCAATCGCAGCACCCATCTTGTCAAAAGCTTGGAAAGGCCCAATTCTTTCATTAAAATGTGGTGTATGCGTTCTGTTGAAATGTTTACCATGTCTGCTATCTCTCTCACTTTGATTCGTCGATCTTGCGTAATAATATTATGGATTTTTATAATCATTTCCTTAAAAGTCACGATTTTGGGTGCTCCAGAGCGCGCCTCATCAACACAGCTCGTTCTACCACGTTTAAATTCATTTACCCATCTACTTATTGCGGCGGATGATGGAGCAGATTCACCTAATGTTTCCCGTAACTCATCTTTTATTTCGGCAGCTTTCATACCCTTAATTACGAAGTATTCACCACACGATACTCTGCTTTTTCCATTTTAACAAAATGACGTGTTGCATCTTTTTCAATCAGCTGTCAAAAATAAACTAATCAACCGATTTATCTAAATATCGAAATGTAAACATATAAATGGGCAACCTAAATTACACTGCATTTGTTTTACCAATAAGAGCACCACCTATGTGTCATTCTCACTACTTGTCTAACTATCCTCGTATTTTTCGCAGATGCTTATGTATATTTTATCTATTTATTATGAAGGTTTTTGTTATTAATTAAGCAACGTATTAACAATATCATTTTTCAAACCGCATTTTAGAACATTTTTAATGCAATTCCAAGGACTAAAAGGACTAATGAAATAAAACTTCCGTCAATTAAATTGATAATGAATCAACAATATTTAAAAGAGTGCCAGTATCTAAATTCGAAAAAAGAATAATGTTTTATTATAACAAAAAAAAAACGCTTTTAATCCGGTATTCTTCCGTAAAAGTCAAACAATAAACATAATTCTTCGAATGTGGTTCAGCTTGGCTTATTGTTGGTGAAACAGCAAACCACACAATGCACGAGAGGAAAAAAAACCTAACTTTAACAGCTACCTTTATATAACTCCAGGAGATTTATTAAATGGATCCCGAAGAAACAGATTTACAGAGGTGGTGCGAGGGAGACGAGAAATAGAAAAGAACGGGACAGGAGATTTTTTTTAAAGAAGAGAAAAAAAACTCCTTCGGTCAAGGTTAACTCAAGATACAATCTTACGATACTTAAGACTGTTTGTATGTTGTATAAGGTACAATGCAATGGAACTTTCCACTTCTTCGACTTGCCAATCCCATATAACAAGTTCTTTTGTGTGATGTGCGTTAAATTTTATTTAAGAATCATTCTGCTTGCCGCAGGTGTACTTCATTAAGGCGAGATTTATTTGTCAAAATAAGATTGTACCAGCGATGAATGTACGCTGTACATACATACGTGTGTTAAGAAAGATCATTTTGTAACCTTCTTTTTCAAAAGCGACTTCCTCTTATGGAACTAGAAGTGGAGATGGTTTAATTTGATGAAGTGTGGAGTTGAATGATAAATGACATTAATATAATTCAAATCGTCAAGTTAATTTTAATTTTAAACCGACTTTAAAGAGCACAGTAGCACTGCGACCGTTTAAAGAAACTTTCTTTATAGAAATGTATATTTTGAATGTTTAAGTGTCGTGTATTCAAATGTTTTAATTGCTTTAAATGCGGTCATTCAGATGTAGGTGTCTGTAAATGTCCGAAGCAGAGAGTCGCTAAAAGTTCGAGCCAGCGCTTTTGAGTCTTGGCCAAATTACCGTCTCCAAAAACTTTTCTTGATTATGTCACATCTTGTGTTTCTGGCGATCGCATTTCTTACTTAGAAGTTTCAATTTTATATTGCTCAACGATTAGATTTGTTGGATTCGAGCCAGTACCTCTGAGTCTTTAAACTAGACCCAATTACTAACTTCGAAAACTTTTCTTGTTTATTTTATATCTCGTGTTTCTGGTGATCGACTTTTTTATTTAGAAGTTTCAATTTTAGATTGCCCAATGATAGATTTGGTGGACCCGAGCCATCGTTCTTAAGTCTTTAGACTCTACCAAACCACCATCTTCAAAATCTTTTCTTGGTTATTTTATATTTAGTATTTCTGGTGATCAATTTTCTTACCTAGAAGTTTATTTTGTATCGGAGCCAGCGTTCTTAAGTCTTTAGATGCTACCAAATCACCATCTTCAAAAACTTTTCTCAGTTATTTTATATTTAGTATTTCTGGTGATCAATTTTCGTACCTAGAAGTTTATTTTATATCGGAGCCAGCGTTCTTAAGTCTTTAGACTCTACCAAATTATCATCTTCAAAAACTTGATTTCAATGTTCGCTATGAATTTTTTTCTCTAGTCAGGTTGGTGCACGAGAAGGAATCCGACACATAGTCAAGTTTGCTCAAAACTGTGCACATTTAAGTAAGTAAAACCATAATTCGTGCATTTGCCTATTACAATTACCGATTTGTGGGACGGGCCATTATCCCGGTTGTGCAAGATTTTCTTCTCTACCAAATGTGACTTTTTAGCTTAGACTACTTCATTGAATCTGCCCAATAACAACGCATAATACTCGTATATTATTCTCTTCCCGTGTCACATAATCAATAAAAATGATACTTCGAATTCCCGATCATCTTGACCTTCTTTGGGGTTGGCCAATTACGTTTTGTTCCCTGTCTTGATTGCTCTTTAATCTCTGGAATGCAGTGATGTACCTACGTTTCACCAACACTTATACAACGTCGCAGAAAATGGTTTGCTTACGTTTAAAAAATAACCAAATTTTTGGTTATGAAATGCTTCCAAAAAATTTATGACGATTTTCTGCTCAAGTGTGTTTAAGACCTACTCCAATATTACGAATTCTTTTGTTTAAAACCATTGCAAATACTCTTTTTTTTAGTTTTCTTTTGGTGTAGTGCTCTATCCAGATGAGGTCAAAAATCTGCAAAAATTTGTTAAAAATTCTCATTCAGCAACTATCCAGATGATAATCGAAGATCTTCTGAAAAAAATTTGCTAAATGATTGTTAAAGATATATAATTTATACGCAGATCTCTTTCCTAACTTCACCTATTGTAGTAGACATATAAAGATTGATGTAATTATGCACCGTGTCTTCTTTTTATTCAATACACTAACGCTCCAGATCTAGAGACGCTTGGCTTTAAGTTTTCCCATTTTTTTATGTTTTTCCCTTTCTTAGCAATTTCTGTCTCTTATTTAGACCTTTCTTAGTTTCCTCCTGCTATCTTTTTGTAACTCACATCCTTCTTTCCTTCTTTTTCTCCTCTCAGCGATGGAAACAATATAAATAACATAAACTAAGACCATACCTAGTCCTGCCATAAGTATTGATAATTGCATTGATTCGCAGTTCTGACATTTGATATATACTTTACAAAAGTGTCGAACAATTTCACTATAGCGTGAGTCGTCATTATGGAATGGTCGGACAAAGAGAGCCGTATTGCGGTTATTGCACTTCATAAGTGTGGAATAGAAAGAACCCGTATTTTTGATTTATTGAAACCGTTAAATATTACACGTGTGTTTGTGTATTGTACTGTTAAGTTATTCATTGATACTGGAAATGTAATCGACCGTAAAAGATCTGGCAGGCCTCTCATAGTTTGTACACCACAGGCCATCAATGCTGTGAGGTTCCGCATCAATCGACATCTTGTCCGCAAACAGAAAATCATGGCTCGTGAAATGGGTATTGCTCCGAGAACCATGAGCCGTATCATTAAACAAGACCTAAGACTTTGAGCTTTCAAACGACAAACAGGACAGCGCCTTAACGTTGAATTAAAAAGGAATAGGAAGAAAAATGCAGGTACCTGATATCGTTGTACGGCAAAGAGCGTTACAAAAAAAATCTGTTTTCTGATGAAAAAATTTTTACCGTGGAAGAAACTTTTAACAAACAGAATGATAGGGTGTATGCACGGTCCTCCAAGGAAGCCAGAGAAGCGGTGCCAAGGATTCAGCAAGGTCATTTTCCTGCTTCAGTGATGGTTTGGTGGGGAGTATTCTATGACGGTGTCACTTCCTTGCATTTTTGTGAAAAAGATGTTAAAACAGCGACCGAAAACAATCAACAAGACATTTTAAGCAATATAGTGGAATCCCTGAACTACACCATGTTCCAAAACCAACCGTGGATATTCCAACAAGACTCTGCGCCCGCTCACAAGGCCAAAACAACTCAGCAATGGCTTGAAAACCATGTACCTGAGTTTATTAGTACTGACTATTGGCCGTCGGCAAGCCCAGACCTAAATCCGCTCGACTACAAACTGTAGTCAATATTAGAGGGCATGGTCTGTAGAAGACCCCATCGCAACCTGGAATCATTGGAGCAAGCGTTAACAGAAGCAGTCGACAATTTTCCCATGGATATCGTCCGTACAACGATTGATGAGTGGCCCTGCAGACTTCGGCGTTGTATTAAGGCAAATGGCGGCCATTTCGAGTAATTTGCATTGTATTTTGTAGCTTACTATTGCCAAAATAAACTATCAAAAAATAATTTAAATCCAACTTGCAGTTTTCTTTTCGTACTTAAAAACCTTTATATCAGTATTTATGGCAGGACTAGGTATAATAAAACTTAAAACGTCGATTATTCATGAGTAAGGAAATGTAAACATCGTTCACTCGAATCGATGGTAACGGCATTTACGGACAATCTCTTTTTAGCGCCATCTTCTTATTCGTTTAAAAACATTCTGATCTATCCTCGTATATAATATAGTAAATACTACTTTTATAAATTTTTAGAATTTATGCAT
Organism: Dermolepida albohirtum; assembly: GCA_031893035.1. Classification (NCBI taxonomy): domain Eukaryota; kingdom Metazoa; phylum Arthropoda; class Insecta; order Coleoptera; family Scarabaeidae; genus Dermolepida; species Dermolepida albohirtum. Next base: position 70,278 of record JAVIWB010001701.1, read on the forward strand.
TTTTAAACTAGACTTCACAGAAAGTACAAGACTCAAACCTGTCGTTCTTGAACATTTAATCAACGATTAATAAAGTTTAACTTATCATATTTATGTACGTATCGTATTATAAATACATATTATTTATTCTTCGTAGGGTAGGTAAATCCACAAGTTTCTTGCAAGGAATATTTCGAAGTGTACACCTATTACTTTCATCGGAGAGATTTCCGATAAAATGATCACACATTAAATATTTACACTTTCGTGATCCAATGCTATCTTTATACAAACAATATTGAAGAACTCCTGTGTTGTATGAAGATATATATCACACAGATTACAAAATTCGGATTTATCATTTTGTAAATGTTTGACAACGGAACAAGCTTACCCGTTGTGTTCACTTCAATAAGTATATGTACGATCCAACTGCTTGTTTACGATATGTATTAGCGATCTGCGTTTTTTCTTCGTCGATTCGAAGGGCGATTTTAAAAAATGATAGAAGAATAGTATGGAAACATGTACATACACGATAACAAAAGTCTTCGTACACCACGTGAATGTTGAAAGTCATCAAACGTGGACATCGGGCTGTAAAGGTATTTAATGCCATTTAACAACGGTATACTTTAATGGAGATTGCGGGTAAATGAATCAATCAAATGAAGCAAATAGAGACCCCTTACTACATCAAAGTTTCCACTTTGTATACGTATTTTGACAACTAAGATGTTATAATCAAACAGATAAGTATTCACAGTGTTGCACCTGGAGTCACGGTAAAACACGCACAGAATAATATCGCACCAACTTTAACTGCTGAACACCATATACACAAACTGTGTATTCGAACACCAAATATAACTACAAAGTGTGTATTTGACCACCTAATATACAAGGTGTGTATTTGGTGTTTATTTTAATCAAAAAAGACTAATAAAAACACTTAGCCACATCAATGTTCGCATTCCGTACACGTATTTTGACAACTAAATTGTCATCATCAGCAGATATGGAATATAACATCGTGCAAATATCCGCCGCGGCTTCGCTTGGTGGCGCGCATCCGAAATGCCCAATTGTCTATGACTCAGGCGCATAGAACAGGCTGAATTTGACCGATGGCATGGGTTATGTTGGCTTTGAGGGCCGTTGTGGTTTGTGGCTTATTCGCATAGACCTGCAACTTAAGAAAACCCCACAAGAAAAAGTCTAACGGGGTCAAATCGCGCGATCTCGGTGGCCAGTTCACATCACCTCCACAGGAGATGACCACGTCCTCAAATCGCTCGCGCAGAATGTCCAATGTGGCATGAACTATGTGGCACGTAGCGCCGTCCTGTTGAAACCACATGTCGTTGGTGTCCATATAATCCAGTTCAGTTCAAAAGACAGGCCGAGTTCTTGTGAGCGATGCTAAATCAACTGCCTCGGAGTCTCCTGCACACTCTCAAGTTGGTAATCATCGACTTAATATTCAACTATTTGGCTGCTATCGACTGTCAAAGTTCGGAAGTCCCTATTGGAAGACCCGTTAGTATCAAATTCTATCTGGACGGCTATCCTCAATACACTTATCCATGAATTGTAACGCATTAATAATTCTCTAATCGCTCAGAATTTTTGGACGTCTATTTTGAGGTACAATTTCAACAGTTTAGGATATTTTGAATATTTTTTTTCAATATGCATTACAGAACACACTTTTTCGTTAATATTGGTTAATTGGCCAGGGGTTATTTTTTTCTTTGTGTAGCGTTTTCAACAATTCATCTTTGTAAAAGCATCAAATCCTTATTTTTTCCAAATACATAATACTATAAAAAGAGTTTTAGGGAAAGCGTTGAAAATTTATGGCCTACAATAGAGAAATATCTTGTCAAAATGTGTGCGAAAACTTTCGTGACGTTCCACGTTAGAATATCAAGCAATTTGTTATTAATAACAATTTTCATATTGTTATTAGAGATTTTTAGAGTTTGCAAAATGGAAGTAAATATGCTTTGTCATAATCAAATCCACATTTGATGATATTCAACATTCTCGGGACGTCTGAATACTTTTTAAAATAGAAATATGATTTATTGCTCAACAAAAAAAGTCCCATAATGGGACAATATACATAAACAGAGTACATATAGTGCTTATACATAAGAAAAACTAACACAATTTGTAATATTAGAAGTTAGCCATGTTTCTGCGAAAACGCCCATACAGGATGGAGTGAAATAGACAATATCCAATTTTGAGCGAAGCCCACGCCCCTTTTTAATAATAGATATGTAAAATTTCATTTTTTTTTCTGCTGGATTCGTTTAGTTTTCCGGTCCTATTCTAAACTGAACAATTTTAGGAACATCATGCATTAATTAATGTTTCTGCGGTCGATAGACGATCAGCAAGTTGTCGTTTTACCGTTTTACAGTAATCAATTTTAAAAGGTGTCGTGTCCTTATTCAGAAAGATAAATTTAAATGAATCTATGTTTCTTAATATTCTACCCTTACGTAAAATGTTAGTTACACAGTCACTATTGGGTAGTTTGATTTATATTGGTCTACTGCCTCCTATCTTGTAGGATCAAATTTTTAAACTGATCGTAAGTGATTAATATATTGGGTTGGCAACTAAGTACTTTCGGTTTTTACTGATAGAGAGCGTTGCTTTATTTTTTGTATAACGTATGTTAGTGCTGTACTTTACCGTTTGTCGCGTGATACTAGTCACATTGACGTAACTTCAGAAGCAAGTAGTGCGTGATTTTTATTAAAGCTATTAGTTGTGGGTTAGTTTTAAATGGAGTGCAGAAACGAACATTTTCGACATATTTTACTATTTTATTTCCGTAAAGGAAAGAAAGCTGTTGCGGCTCACAAAAAGATATGTGAAGTTTATGGTGCTAATTGCTTAACAGAGCGCACGTGTCAGAATTGGTATACAAAATTCCGTTCTGGAGATTTTTCCCTCAAAGATGAGCAACGTTCTGATCGGCCTACTGAAGTTGATGATGACCAAATCAAAGTCATAATTGAAGAGGATCGTCATATAACTGTTCGAGAGGTTGCGGAGAGGCCACATGTATCGCACACAACAATTGAAAAACATTTAGAATGTCTTGGGCTAGTTAAGAAGCTTGATATTTGGGTACCTCACGAATTGAAAGAAATTCATTTAACACAAAGAATCAACTTTTGCGATATGCACCTTAGACGAAACGAAACCGACCCTTTTTTAAAAAGAATCATCATTGGTGATGAAAAATGGGTCCTGTACAGTAACATAGTTCGAAAACGATCATGAAGCAAACACGATAAACCAGCTCAAACCACATCGAAAGCTGAATTGCATCCAAAAAAGATCATGCCGTCAGTTTGGTGAGATTACAAAGGTGTTGTGTTTTTTGAGCTGCTTCCAAGAAACCAAACGATCAATTCTGATGTTTACTGTCAACAATTAATAAAACTGGATGAAGCAATCAAAGAAAAACGGCCAGAATTGTCAAATCGGAAAGGTGTAGTTTTCCATCAAGATAATGCAAGGCCTCACACATCTTTGGCAACTCGTGGGAAACTATTGGAGATTGACTGGGAAGTGATGCCACATCCCCCATACAGCCCTGATCTAGCACCATCTGATTACCATTTATTTCGAAGTTTGCAGTATTCTTTGAATGGTAAAACTTTCACAAATGACGATGAGCTTCACTCGCACCTGGTTCAGTTTTTTGCTGATAAGGACCAGAAATTTTATGAGCGCGGAATCACGCAGCTAAAAGAAAGATGGCAAAAGGTCATTGAGCAAAATGGAAAATATATAATTGATTAAAAACTATTCTTTGTTTAAAAAAAAAGTGTTTTATTTTATACTACAAAACCGAAAGTACTTAGTTGCCAACCCAATAGTAGATTTTATAAGGAAAATATGGATGTACCATTACTTAATGAAGACAGTCCAAAATATAAATTATCCATTCATACTTTCTAATCTAATTCTAAGAAGGAAAAAAGGACATAAGTGATAAGTTTAAATTTCCTACACGGAATTCGATCTAGGCAGCCTGTCGCAGAGAAAGTCCAACGTTTTTAAAAAAGTTATTCTCAGTGGTGCCATTTATTAAAAAAATATGTGTCAGTAAGGTATATCTTTCACCAATGTTATGTCAAAATATCATGACGTTTGCATTATTAGAAGCAGTGAAATTGCACAAATAGTAACAGTGTATATTTGGTATCGGTCGAAAAATGAATTTTGAACAAAGGGCAAATAACAAGTTCTGTTTTAAACTCGCTAAATCGTTGACTGAAACGTTCAATTTGATGAAACAAGTGTATGGTGATGCGCGTTTATCAAGTACGAGTGTGTATAAGTGGTATAAACGATTTAAAGACGGTCGTACAGGCATAGATGGCGAGGAACATCCTGGTGCAAAAAAATCTGTGACTACGGAAAGTAACATCGAACCTGTGCGTGAATTTATCAGAAATGAGCAGAAATCCTCACTGCGATACGTGGGTATGGAATTAAATATTTCCAAAAATTCACTTCATCCCATTTTGACACAGCATTTGGGACTGAGAAAGATTTGTGCAAGGTTTGTACCACATAAGCTAACTGAATTCAACTTTGTACAGGCTTGATTAAAGACTAAAGAAAGGACGAAAACTTCTAGTATTCTATTGTAACTGGTGATGAGACGTGATGTTTTCAATATGATCTAGATATCAAGCGTCAAAGCTCTGAATGGAAACATCCAAGCGAAGTAAGACCCCAAAAAAACACGTTTGGAGAAGTCAAAAGTGAAGACAATGTTGATTTGTTTTTATGATTCGAAAGGCATACTGCACAAAGAGCTTGGACCAACTAGTCAAACAGTCAATGCTGTATATTATTTTGGTGATATGAAGCGTCTTTTGGCGAGCATTCGTCTTGTGCGCCCTCAATATCGTGAAAATGGTAGCTGACGTTTGTTACATGATAATGCACCATCTCATCGCTTGACGCTTATAACTGATTTTCTAACTACAAATGGCATTTCAACCACCAACCAATCACCGTATTTACTGAATTTGCCCCTCCTGGTGTTTTTATCTATTGTCCAAACTACATTTTCCGATAAAACACAGCGTTATGCCGACGTCGCAGCCATTAAAAAGGCGTCGACAGTGATCTTGAAGGACATCTCTAAAGATGAACTTAAAAATTAATTCGACATGTTAATTGACGAATGCAAAACGTTGTATAGAAGCCGAAGGCGACTACTTTGAAATAAATAAATGAATTTTACCAAAATAGTAAGCTTTTGTTTTTATTTTAAAGAATTTTTCTCTATGACAGACTGTATACTAAATATGACAAAATGATCCTGTTTTATTTCCTATATTTTCGTTGGCCTGTGTCGCTTTTGTCATAAATAATCGCCTTGAGAGGGCCTAAGCGTGAAAAGTATATATGTTTATCCTTAGTTATGCCTTCTGTAATCGTTAGACCCTGGCCGAATGAGTAATCTTCTCAATTCCAAAAAAAATACAACAAAATCTAAATGAACTTCAATTCAGGGCATTTACTAGACTTTTCTAATTTTAATTATTTTACACAAAACAGAAGAAGTGTTAATTGCAATTGAAAAAAGTGTAATCGCAGGAAATGAATATATTAAACGTGCACATACACACATACACACGCACTTGGAAGAGGAAACAACACCAATTTGCAAAAAACTAGAAAACAACATTAACTAGTTTAAGTAATTACGTAACATCTGTTTCAATTTAAAGAACGTAATGATGTTACATGGAGATAACATGAAGTTAATCCCATCGTATAAGCAAAGCACGAAAATATACTTTAATTATTAAGTAGGCGTTGAATGCAAGTTTTGTAATACGTCTCTTTTTACGCAATAGAGATAGTTCTTTTTTATGTTTAAGTAAGTACAGGATGTTTATATTGGGTCTGGGAAAAAGTTCGTGGCGTTTTTTCAGTAAAATTCAACTGGTCCCCGCATGGCGCGTGGACGAATTCATTTAAACCGAATATGCTCCATTATTATCGACAATGTTTCGCCATTTTTTTGGTAGATCCATGATCCCATCGGTGAAAAACTTCTGTGGTTTCTGGTCGAAAAACTGAATCAAGTAGTTTTCACAGGCTTCTTTTGAAACCAACTTAATTCCATTGAGAGAGTTCTGCAGAGATCGAAACAGATGATAGTCAGAGGGTGCTATATCCGGACTGTATGGTGGGTGCATCAAAACTTCCCAACCAAACTCTCTCAATTTTTGACGGGTCATCAAAGAAGTGTGTGGTCGGGCGTTGTCATGATGGAAGACAACACCTTTCCTATTAATCAATTCGGGCCGTTTTCTTTCAATCGCCTGGCGTAATCTCTCTAGTTGTGCACAGTAGAGTTGAGAATCAATCGTCTGACCAGTTGGAAGTAGCTCGTAGTGGACGATTCCCCTCCAGTCCCACCATACACATAGCATCACTTTTTTTGGCGTCAATGTTGGCTTAGCGAACGCTTGTGACGGCTCACCATCCTTTATCCACGATCTTTTACGCTTCCGATTATCGTACGTAATCCATTTTTCATCTCCGGTTATTAAACGTTTCAGAAACGGCTCGATTTCATTCCGTTTCAGCAGCGCATCGCAGATGTTAATTCGGTCCATCATGTTTTTCACACTCAACTCATGAGGAACCCATACGTCAAGCTTTTTTTTGGAACCAGCTTTGTGTAAATGGTTCAAAACAGTTTTGTGGTCAATGCCTAGCTCCATGCCAATATCGACACTGCTGATATGCTTATCTTGTTGGACTTTTTCAAGAATTTCATCAGATTTTTCAGTGATTGGACGACCGGAGCGTGACTCATCTTTCACATTGAAATTTCCAGAACGAAAGCGAGCGAACCATTTCCGCGCAACAGATTTCGATAAAGTACCTTCACCGTACACAGCACAAATTTTATCACAAGCCTGCGCAGCGTTCTTCCCCTTATCATAATAATATTGCAGAATATAGCGAAATTTCTCATTATTCTTCTCCATTTTCAAGTGCGAATAACTTTCCAACCACTGCACCGATTACAATGTTTCTACGCTCAAACTAACGTTCGGAAGGTCATCTAAAAAACGAGCCGTCGGTGGTGTCGCTGTGACTTGTTGTTCTTTAGTTATCGGCAACCAATGCCATCTATCGGGAAAAACGCCACGAACTTTTTCCCAGACCCAATAATATTGAGACGTCTGACAAAAGAATTTTCTACGTTCTCCTTAGGTCACTTGTTAATATAAAAAAAAGAGACTAATTAACTGGTGAGTTTCATAACTCTTCGATTAAGGAAGAACCCACAGTACCCGGCAATTGGTTTAGAGTCACTCTTGCGTATCAAGAAGTTCGTATTTGAATATATTTCAAATTTTGATTAGTGAAGAATCGAGGCGAAGAATTATTTGTGTTTGTAGATTTGGAAGCAGCGTTTGACACGATGGAAAGGTCGGCATTAAGAGGAGTAATGGATGAGATGGGATCCACAAGAAAAATAATTAGAATAGTCAAAAGTATATGCAACATACAAAGGCTACTAGGAAAGTTCTGCAATACAGCTTTGCTTATTTAATTTTTTCAAAGTTATTTCCTCTACACTCAATACCCCTCTCCATCTTCCGAAATCAATCTTTAAACCACTTCTGCCTAGTGTCACTAGGGAGTAAAGCACACTAGTTGTCCCAAGCCCGCAGAAGGTCCTCATCACTGGAAAACCGCCTCCCTTTTAGCTCCATTTTTACGTACGGGAACAGTGCAAAGTCGCGGGAAGCAAAACCTGGACTGTAGGGAGGGTGCTCGAGAAGTTTCAGTCCTGTCGTGGTCAAATATTCAGTGCAGGCTTTAGCGCGGTGAGCTGGGGCATTATCGTGATGGAGGAACCAGGTGTCCATTCTTGACTTTGGCCGCAGGTTCTTCATAGAGCCAGTGACTTTAGGCAGGCACTGTTCAGTATACCACTTAGCTGTGACTGTCTTCTGTGTGCCCAAAACGACGCGTTCAACAATTCCATTCGATCTGAAAAATACAGCTATCATTTTCTTGTTTACAGATCGGGATTTTCTGAAAACTACGGGTGTGTCCTCATCATCAAAGACACAAATTTTGTTTTGAGCTTTGGTCGGCACATCGTAATAGTACAGCCAAGTTCCGTCACCTGTCACGATGTTGTTAACGTACCGAGATTGTCCCTTACTAAACTTTTTTAGCATCTCTCGGCACCAAGTCGCGCGTCGTATCATCTGTTCTTCAGTCAGTCGATGCGACACCCAGAGAGAACAAAGTTTCTTCACGTGCAAATGACCGTGCAGAATTGAACGAATTGCTGGTGGCCTGAAGTACCCTTTATCTGTTGGTAGGTCACTCGCCTGTCCTCGCCAAGCATTTTCCTCACAGTAGTAACGTCTTTCTCCGTAACTGACGTTCGTGGCCTTCCCGGCCTCTCGTCATCCTCCACAGTTAAATTTCCCCTTTGGAATTCTCTATACCACCTGAATATCATTGTGCGATGTGGACAAACATCACCTAGTGCAAGAGTCATTTCTTCGAAGCACTGGTCTATGTTTAAACCACGCACGAAATTATAAGGCAAAACTGCCCTTATCTCATTTCGTGACCACGATGCCATCGCAAGCACTTTACTCTCTCACTGCTAATGAATAACTGAGCCCATCGACATGGTGCGACGGCAACTATGCGCGTATGAACATGTCTCAACATGCAGCATCAAGCAGCTTCCTATGATTCATTGTTGCGTCATATTGCAAAACTTTCCTAGTACTCTTCGTACCTACATACATTAGTATGCTTATGTAAAACTACAAATGATCGGTTAATAGTTTCGGGACTATATTCATTACACATTTTTAACTTGAAATTGCTTCAGTAACACACCCTTAAGCTGTGGCAGTCATGTCATGGGACACCCAGTATACAAGAAAAAAAAGGAGATACGAATTACAATTCTTGTAACAAACTATAAACCTTCATGACAAAGGTACACATATTTTTATATCAATAAAGTTGACTTATCAGCTCCATAAAAAATAAGTTTTTGAAATTAAAACAATATATAACTCGTCGTTTGTATATTTGACATTTACTAATCTACCGCAAAGAAGTATAGCAATCGGAGAGATACGGTTTATTGGATAATAATTTATGATGGGCCATTAACACGTTAGCTTGTTATCGGTAAAATTACTGATATCAATTCTATTTGTTCTTCAGTCCAGAAATGGTATGTAATGAAATATCAATGGAATCTTTTTGAGTTATTTATTACTATACTGTACATTAATAAATTACAATGGGAAATAATTAAAAGTGGTATTTATATAATAATAATAATAATAATAAACTTTATTTACACAGCAGGCGGATACCTAATAACAGGTAAAATACATTAAAAACAATTAATTTATTACATATCCGCGGCATATGTTATTCATGATACAAAAAATTAAATAAAGTATACTTCGAAGTAAGTAAATATGTCCTCCGTTAACTATTCTAGACAAAATCTAGATTGCCGTTCTCCTAATAATGTTCATTCTCCTGAAACTAATGGGGGGTATCAGGAAACACATACGTCAGAGCAAAAACGAATGGTCAATGTCGATATTAAGAAGACCATACAAAAACTCTCACAATCGGCATCCCTTCTAGCATTCAATAAGGTCATGTTAGGCTGCGAAAGTAATTCGTCTTGTGATGCACTTTGTAGTTACTCTGCGCAAATCTTGAAAGATAGTCGGATATTTACGTATTACATGTATTCATATAGTCCTTTGAGAGTGGTCTGGGGATAAAACTTTCCATATTATAATCAAATTTGTATACAAAGAGTATACGAACGTATACGAAAATATTTATCTGCAAATAAGAAGACAATGAACGTGTTTTAGTGATGAACCTATATACATTTAGCGGCACAAGAAGATTCATGTTAAACAAGCCATTACTCAGTTACGCAGATGGTATCTATACCTATTTATAAATATGTACGTATAGTCTATGCTACGATTATTAAAGCTGATAAATATTGAATTGTTTTATTTTAAATTATTGAAGAATTATTAAGTTCGGTTTTTTTTTTTGTAAATATTTTTATTTTATTTCGATAGATGTGTTTATTTACAAGGTTTTCATTTAAAAATACAAGCATACCTTTAAGAAAGGATAATACATCTTGTGCTTTACAAATAAAATAACTGTCCTTATAAAATTCTGATCCAATCAGTGCATAAATGAGATTCATGTTGCATTTGCTTTCGATAACATTTACTAGTCTGTTTGGTACTTTCAATTCTTCTAATATCGTCCTCACTTCTCTTCTTTCTACCGCGTCACATGCTGACTTTAGATCAATGAATATCAATATATTATAGTTTGTTTGTCTTCCTGACCTATAAGCTACCTATTCTTCATTTTACTTTCGTTCCATTCTCTTTTTTCCAGTATTCTTGTGTACAGCTTGTAGCTAGTTTGTTCCAAGCATATTGTCCCGTAACTTTCAGAGAAATGTAGCTGTATTTTCTTATATATTGGCATGGTTAAATTAATTTCTCATTCTATTGGTGTCTTCATCTTCTTTTGTGTTTTCTTATGTGTATATGTTCCATACCTATTAGTTTCTGTCTTCTTCCAACCACTTCATCTATCATCTTGAACGCAACGCTATCTACTCCACTTGCATTTCCTAATGTATTCTTTATGTCTTTTTTCAATTTTTCTCTGTTATTTCTTGTTTTCGTTCTACCTTATGCTTTTTTTTCAAGAGTTGTTAAGTTAAATTTTTTGGTGTAGAATACTTTCTTTGTTTCCAGTAGTTCTTTCCTTTTTTATTCGTAGTTCAACAATTTTATATCCTACTGAGCGTATTTGTTTCTTTTTATTGTCTCTTAATATTTAAATACACGGCCAAAATTTTTTCTTTTCTATCTTATGGCATTTGTTATGTGTTTTCGAAATCTTCTTTCACGGTTACTTTTACAAGTTTGCTCTTCCTAATATAGTCTTGCTTGCCTTTCTCTACTTTCGTTTTATTTTTTTTGTACTATTTTCTTTTTTTTTTAACTAACATTTTTACTTCATCTTTCCGCAATGTAATTATTATCAACCTTTTACTAAATTTTCTTCTTGAACATATCTTCACTTTTGTACTTAACACAAACAAAGGGGAGAAAACCCATACCACATCAATGTGCGTATTCTACATACGTATGTCTACAACTAAGTTGTCATTATCAGCAGAAATTAATAACGGTGTAGCACCAAACACACACTTAGTGTGTGTTTAGTCTTCATGTAAAGTTGTTCGCCAATTTTTCTCTGTGAGCTATACCGCAGAATCAAATGCGACACTGTCATTAAGTTCTACTGATGATGACAACTTAATTATCGAAATATGTACACAGAATACTAACATTGATAAAAGATTCTTACAATCTTCTTTTTTCTAATTTCTTTCGCATTGAGTTTCTGTATTACCAAACTGGTGAATTCTAACGTACGATATTACAAAAACCTTTTTATATACGAATCACAGTATACTAGTTCGCCTCAATTAAGTTAACATCCCTTGTACTTCATATAAAACGAGCATAAAACTACTGATATTACGTATATTGATTTGTATCGTCCTACCCTTCGTATTAAAGCACCGAGGTGGATTTTCTCCAGAGAAATAACACACCCTCCTCTGGGGATTTATCGTTCATTGAGTGGACAGTTTGCAACACTTACTACACTAATACCAACTCCAGAAAAGTGTTTATCTTTTGAGATAATCTTTATTGTTGTCCACTTCAGACACGATTTCTATGTTAAAATTATTCAATTTGGGAGTTTAACCACGAGGAAATAAATCAAAATAAAATAGTGTCATTTCAATGTTCCTTTTTAATGAATTTCGATGAAACAAAAATTCAATTTTTTAAATAAAATGTATAATTCGACTATTATTTGGCAAATAGAATAAATTATTGTATGTATGTGCTTGAAAGTCATTGTTCGACAATATATTACCCGTTTAAAAAAATGTAAAAAATCGTTATCTCCGTTATTTGTGGTCCCTGCCTATTATACCAGAAAATGCGTGAAAGCGCCTAATTCCTCAGGAGATATTAATTTTAGAAATTATGGGCCGTCAGAAAAACCCGATGTAATTTATATTTAAAGTTTTGATTGTGTAGTTTACAACTTCCACTGATTTATAGGACTTTTTTAATTAACTCCGAATACTTGGATGCCTCGCTGCGAAGACATTAAATTATCAAACTGGATTTAATAATAATTAAGTGATTTTTAAAAAAAAATGACGATGGTAGGATTTTAACGTTACAATGGAAATTGTGTGTTCTTTACACTTTGTCGACAAAATGTCTTGATTCTCAAAATATAAATATTTTTTATTCGGAATTAAATTATTTTATGATATAATATAGTACGTTCCATAGTCTACCATCCTTCTTTCTACTGAATACACTTTAGTATATGCCCTATCTGCTAGAGTAGGGTCTAATGGTACTAGAATAAAATCTAGATAATTCATATTTTGCTTCGGTGAAGGACAATATTGACCGGAACTGAAGCAATGTAATTTTTACGGACGAAACTTCTGTTTGGGGATATTTTGTCATCTCCCATGGTTAACCTCTACCCACAGGTTGGTACAGCAAACCATTGAACACTCAGTAAAAGTGAAACTTTGGAATCGCTTCTCAAATTTGGGCTTCTGTTTGGGGATATTTTGTCATCTCCCAAGCATGGTCAACCTCTACTCACAGGTTGGTACAGCAGGCCATTGAACACTCAGTAAAAGTGCATCTTTGGAATCGCTTCATTGAATCTGTTTGGGGATACTTTGTCATCTCCCAAGCATGGTCAACCTCTACCCACAGATTGGTACAGCAGATCGTTGAACACCCAGTAAAAGTGCATCTTTGGAATTACTTCTCAAATTCGGACTTCTGTTTGAGGATATTTTTTTCATCTCCCAAGCATAATCAACCTCTATCCACAGGTTGGTGCAGCAGACAATTGAATACCCAGTGCAAGTACAACTTTGGTATTACTTCTCAAATTTGGGCTTCTGTTTGGGAATATTTTGTCATCTCCCAAGCATGGTCAACCTCTACCCACAGATTGGTACAGCAGATCGTTGAACACCCAGTAAAAGTGCATCTTTGGAATTACTTCTCAAATTTGGGCTTCTGTTTGAGGACATTTTTTTCATCTCCCAAGCATAATCAACCTCTATCCACAGATTGGTGCAGCAGACAATTGAACACCCAGTGCAAGTGAAACTTTGGAATTACTTCTCAAATTTGGGCTTCTGTTTGGGAATATTTTGTCATCTCCAAAGCATGGTCAACCTCTACTCACAGGTTGGTACAGCAGGCCATTGAACACTCAGTAAAAGTGCCTCTTTGGAATCGCTTCATTGAATCTGTTTGGGGATACTTTGTCATCTCCCAAGCATAGTCAACCTCTACCCACAGGTTGCTACAGCAGATCGTTGAACACCCAGTAAAAGTACATCTTTGGAATTACTTCTCAAATTTGGGCTTCTGTTTGAGGACATTTTTTTCATCTCCCAAGCATAATCAACCTCTATCCACAGGTTGGTGCAGCAGACAATTGAACACCCAGTGCAAGTGCAACTTTGGTATTACTTCTCAAATTTGGGAATATTTTGTCATCTCCCAAGCATGGTCAACCTCTACTCACAGATTGGTACAGCAGATCGTTGACCACCCAGTAAAAGTGCAACTTTGGAATTACTTCTCAAATATGGACTTCTGTTTGGGGATATTTTGTCATCTCCCAAGCATGGTCAACCTCTACCCACAGGTTGGTGTAGCAGACCATTGAACACCCAGTAAAAGTGCGTCTTTGGAATTGCTTCTCAAATTTGGGCTTCTGTTTGGGGATATTTTGTCATCTCCCAAGCATGGTCAACCTCTACCCACAGGTTGGTGAAGCAGACCATTAAACACCCAGTAAAAGTGCAACTTTGGAATTACTTCTCAAATTTGTACTTCTGTTTGGGGATATTTTGTCATCTCCCAAGCATGGTCAACCTCTACCCATAGGTTGGTGCAGCAGACCATTTAACACCCTGTAAAAGTGCAACTTTGGTATTGCTTCTCAAATTTGGGCTTCTGTTTGGGGATATTTTGTCATCTACAAAGCATAGTCAACCTCTACCCACAGGTTGGTGAAGCAGACCATTGAACACCCAGTAAAGGTGCATCTTTAGGGTTGCCTCTCAAATTTCGTTTTCGGCGCCTTGTATGTATCATTCACCCCTTTTAAATTAACAATTTGATGTAGAATTTCTTCTCAATTATTTTCAAATATATTGTAATTTTGTTGTTGCTTGGCCACTTTTAGAGTTTATATATTGGGCATTTAATAAATTATTATTATTATTTACTTCATTTTGTCGACATTTTCGACATTTAGTCTTTTTTCAGAGTTTTGTGTTTTCTGTAAAGACATTTTCAATAGTTCAATACTAATAAAATTAATTATTGGGTTACCAACTAAGTACTTTCGGTTTTTACTGACAGAGAGCGTTGCTTTATTTTTTATATAACGTATGTTAGTTCTGTATTTTACCGTTTCTCGCGTGATACTAATCACATTGACGTAACTTCAGAAGCAGGTAGTGCGTGATTTTTATTAAAGTTATTAGTTGTGGGTTAATTTTAAATGGAGTGCAGAAACGAACATTTTCGACATATTTTACTATTTTATTTCCGTAAAGGAAAGAAAGCTGTTGCGGCTCACAAAAAGATATGTGAAGTTTATGGTGCTAATTGCTTAACTGAGCGCACGTGTCAGAATTGGTATAAAAAATTCCGTTCTGGAGATTTTTCCCTCAAAGATGAGCAACGTTCTGGTCGGCCTACTGAAGTTGATGATGACCAAATCAAAGTCATAATTGAAGAGGATCGTCATATAACTGATCGAGAGGTTGCGGAGAGGCTACATGTATCGCACACAACAATTGAAAAACATTTAAAATATCTTGGGCTAGTTAAAAAGCTTGATATTTGGGTACCTCACGAATTGAAAGAAATTCATTTAACACAAAGAATCAACTTTTGCAATATGCACCTTAGACGAAATGAAACCGACCCACGTATCGCACACAACAATTGAAAAACATTTAAAATATCTTGGGCTAGTTAAAAAGCTTGATATTTGGGTACCTCACGAATTGAAAGAAATTCATTTAACACAAAGAATCAACTTTTGCAATATGCACCTTAGACGAAATGAAACCGACCCTTTCTTAAAAAGAATCATCACTGGTGATGAAAAATGGGTCCTGTACAGTAATATAGTTCGAAAACGATTATAGAGCAAACACGATAAACCAGCTCAAACCACATCGAAAGCTGATTTGCATCCAAAGAAGATCATGCTGTCAGTTTGGTGGGATTGCAAAGGTGTTGTGTTTTTTGAGCAGCTTTCAAGGAACCAAACGATCAATTCTGATGTTTACTGTCAACAATTAATAAAGCTAGATGAAGCAATCAAAGAAACACGGCCAGAATTGTCAAATCGGAAAGGTGTAGTTTTCCACCAAGATAATGCAAGGCCTCACACATCTTTGGCAACTCGTGGGAAACTATTGGAACTTGGCTGGGAAGTGATGCCACATCCCCCATACAGCCCTGATCTAGCACCATCTGATTACCATTTATTTCGAAGTTTGCAGAATTCTTTGAATGGTAAAACTTTCACAAATGACGATGACCTTCACTCGCACCTGGTTCAGTTTTTTGCTGATAAGGACCAGAAATTTTATGAGCGCGGAATCATGCAGCTGAAAGAAAGATGGCAAAAGGTCATTGAGCAAAATGGAAAATATATTATTGATTAAAAACTATTCTTTGTTTAAAAAAAAAGTGTTTTATTTTATACTACAAAACCGAAAGTACTTGGTTGCCAACCCAATAGAAATTATTCGATATTTTTATCAATTTTTAAATCCCAGAGCGCACTTGGATTGATCAATAAAACTGATAGCTATTAACAAAGCGATGGTTAATTGCGTCAAATTTCTCCGTAACTATTAAATACATCGTTACTAATTTAAAGCAAAAAAAATTAATAAATGTCACGCAGCCTTTTTAAATTAACAATTCGACAGGACGTACAATTTCTTCTCAATTGTTTTATCAATTCTATCTTCGTCACAAACGCCTATTTACAAACGTTCATTTTAGTTTTTAAACTTTTTCCAATATCGCGTAACATAATTAATCACGTTTTCTGTTCGTTAGCTGTCGGAAAAAAGTTTATCCTTTGACAATCGCAATTTTATGATGTCGAATTAAGTCCACCCTCCTATTCTGACGGGAAATCATGCTTTTGGTATTAGTTCTCATTAGTCAACCGATCGTCTGACACGCCACTGCTTAATTATGCGCTGGTAAAAGGGGACACCGGCGCTTGTTTAGGAACAGTCGTAAGGGGTTGAGTAGAGAATTGTAAATAGAAAGGTAAGTGGGCGGGCGGGGCATTGTTAAAGCAATTATTAGAGAAATGTTCCAGTCACGCAGTAGTCAATTATTTGTTTAGAAACAAACTGTTTCGATTTGATATGTTTTGTCAGTTGGAATGAGTTGGGAGTTTTAGGCTTTCTGATTTCGATTATTCCTTCTTTTTCATATAAAGGTATCGTGAAATGTTTTACTATTTTTAAACACATATTTTACGTTTGAATTAATGCATGTTCAGCAATTATTAAACGTGGTGACTAAGCTACAATTCTGTAATAGCAAATGTTTGATTTTTTAATCAAAATAAACGATATACAAACACAAAATATGATGCACCATTCTATTGAAGTACTATCGCATTCAATTTGCAGCAAATTTATTATGTTCGAATATTCATCCCTTCGAATTTTTCCTTATAAAAAGAAACATTAATATCCCTAAAGGTATCCAGATTACTATTTAATCTAGAGTGCCATTACATATCTAGAAAACGAAACAAGGTCAATGTGGCATATTTCTCCGTATTTGACAACAAAAATAATAAAGTTGTCTGCTGATGACGACAACTTAGTTGTTGAAATACGTATACAATGAATGAACATTGATGTGGTAACGAGTTTTTTACCTTTTTTTTATTAATTCGATTAATCACAGTCTTAAACATTTACCTTCAGTGATTAGAAGATTTGTAAGCGATCGTATTACAATAGGCAGTATTCTAAGAAAAGAACGGTACACAGAAATTTTAGAACAGAATTCGTTTTCTTTGAATCACGACCAATTGCAGAAAACGAATACACAGGACGAACAAACCGCTGACCGTAGAGAGGCTGTTTTTTACTATATGTACTTTTTCAGGGACATATGTACCTTTTCAGGAACATATAACAATCTATGTACAGTTTAACTTACCAAAATAACTTATACAAACTTAAGAAAATCATAGAATGCACTTGAAATTCACTTGCAGCTTAAAGAAGAGAAAATCTATATGTATTGCACGAAAAGAAAAATATCTAAAATTATCTTATTCTAATTTTGTCAATTACTGCGCGAAATGATACCAAAATGTTACAAGAGAGAAAAAGGAAGAACAAAAAGAAAAAAGATATATATATGTCCGCACGAAGGTTCTCGCGGTTGTAAGTATGAGTAATATTAGATTCTCTGGCTCTCCGCGATGTTGCACAGAAGTTCTCGAAAAAATCGCGGTCTCGACGTTTCGATGACATCTCAATGATCTACTTCAGGAGTTGCCTCATAGTGAAGCGCTTCAGGTTGATGCTTCACTACAAAACAACTCCTGAAGAAGAGATATCATCGAAACGTCGAGATGCTGAGACGCTGATTCTTCGGAGAACTTCTGTCCAACATCGTATAGAACCCGAGTATCTTATATATATATAGAAACATATACATTAATATATGCCTCAGCTAGCAAAGACTCTCTCCACTGTTTTCTCTCGATATTTCGTTCTTCTTTCATATATGTATTATATTTTTTTGAGGGGATATATTTTTCTCTTTACCACATGACTTACTGTTGCAATCGATAAGTAGAATTAGTTAATGTGATTCATTTATACAATTATGTGCTGGTATTCATTGCATTTTAATTTTAGAAAGAAATATTTCTAGCAAACCATGTACGTAAACTAAGGTTTCATCTATAAATACGATCACAAGTCGCTGAAACTTGATGCATGAAAACATCTGTGTTAATTATATCATATATATAAAGCTTATTATTATTATTATTGTTATTATTAGTTACCATTGCTAACATTCTGTATTGTTCCTGTAGCTTTCTTTAACTAATGAAAGATTTCTCGTTCAACACTGTATAATAATTTTCGAAAAATTTAATAATCGTATATTTCTTCGTTAAGAAGAATTAAAACGCGAAAAATATAGGTTATTATTCATTCACATCCACATAAAAATAAATGGGAAGGAACATATTTTCATGGAAGAAAACTAATACGAAAAAAGAAATAAAATAGTTCACCTCCGTTAGCAACAGCTGATCTCGAACACAAGTGACCAGTATATCAACGCATTGGGACAAGTTCTCCGAGTGGAATGGATATATAAAATAAATTGCTTTCGTTTCATTAACATAGTATACTGTGCCAGGTCGTTTACCTCTCGCTAGTTGCCCAGAACTGAGATTATGCAATCTATTCGTGTATATAACGACCGCAACAGCAACAACAGTCACATTAATAGCTGCACGAAATGTACCGAGTTAGGTGAAGAAGAAGTCGGCTAACAGAATCGGCAAATCCCTGGGTGTGCTTGTAATAATTGGAGAATTTTATTTTACATTCGATGATGGGGTTCAATTATCTAAATTATCTATAAACAGGTTTCGATGCTTCGATATTATCATTGTTTGTATAGACTTATGCATTTTATATTGTTTTACGTACCTTTTTTCAAAAAATCTATAATTTTACAGATTCAAATTAAGTATTAAAATCAATATAAAGTAATTGATAGCATCTTATTTAAAATCTTGTATATAATGTAAGAAAAAAAAAGGAATTCCCCAGTAAAACTAAATATTTTTAATTCAAATTTTGTACAAACGTTTACTGTATTGTCATTAATAAATTATTATGTTTTCATTGAAAAATTCATACCTTTTATAGAGAAAATTACATAAGTCACTGCTCCATGTAAACCAATACATTTTGCTATTCGCCTCGGCATGCTTCTAGTAAGATGTTCCATGAACTTCCATGGAAATTCATTCCAAGCAGGTTGTAGGACATCGTGTAGCTGTTGTAAGTTCATTGGGGCATTGAAAAGCATACCAACCCTGCGACATAGCATATCCCAAACATGTTCAATTGACAATAGGTCTGAAGATCACGCAGGTCTCTCGAAAGATTCTTAACGTAACAGTTGCAACGTGAGAACAAACATTGTCTTCCTGTAATGTAGCATTATTTAGCCCTTGTCACTTTCGACAATATATTTACCTTGACAGTTTTATTATCCGGTTGTTATTTCTACTGTTCGACAGTAATTTGAAAATTTTATGTCAGCGAAAAAATGGAATTAACTCGCGAACATTTTCGTGCAATTATTTTTCATAACCTTCGGCGTGGATTATCTCGACAAGAATGCATCGATGAGCTGAATTCTTTATATGGTGATGAAAAAAAAAACTACAGTATATCGCTGATATAGTGAACTCAAACTTGGATGGCGGCCCAGAAATGTTGTTCTGTCGGAAAACATTAATGCAGTGTCTGAATTGATAATGCAAGACCGTCATGTGACATACCGTGAGATCGGGGCATCTGTAGGTATTAGTAACACTAGCATGCAGAAGATCCTACATGAACATTTAGCCGTTAAGAAGCTATGTTCACGTTGGGTACCACAACATTTAATAATCGCTCAAAAAAGGACTCGCATCGATTGGTGTCAAGAAATGCACAAAAATACAATGACGATGCTTCAAAGAACATTTATAAAGTCGTCACAGGTGATGAATGTTGGACCTATACGTATGAGCACAATAGTAAACAGCAGTCGACTGTGTGGGTATTCCAAGATGAGCCAAAACCAATAAAAGTTGTTCGCGCTCGAAGCACAAATCAAACAAGTGGTCGCCTGTTTTTTCCGAAAAACCGGTCACGTTGCAATCATGCTTTTAGAGAGTTGTAGAATAGTCAATTCCCAATGCCTCACAACTATTTGTTTGCTAAAAATTTTTGAAGAAATAAGGAAAACTAACCGAAAACGACAGATCATTCTTCACCATGACAATGCGAGCTCTTACAGGTTGGTTCACACAATTGAATATTTGACCGTGAAAAATGTTGAATTGATGAGCCATCCGCCGCACAGCCCTGATCTAGCACCCTGTGATTTCTTTTTGTTCCCACACGTGAAGAATAAACTTCGTGATCAACGGTTTTCTACGCCGGAAAAGGCATTCAAAACTCATGTTTTGGAGATACCGCCTTCATAGTGGCAGCAATGCTTTTCGGATTGGTTTAAACGAATGCAAAAGTGCATTGATTTTCAAGGAGAATATTTTGAAAAGCAATGAAACTGGTTTCGATAATAAAAATTTTTTTTTGTTTGCTATTCTCGAAATATAAACGGCCACCCTCGTATAATGGATAAAAGTTGGTCTAAGCATTCAGAAGAATGCAAAACAGTTCCACCCATTAGACAACTAATCTCCGATTTCGAAAAAAAGATGTTTGGAAAGAAATTTGGATCCAACTGAGATAATATTTGGAATTGGCGCTTATTTTCGGAACCTCAAATCTTACTATACGGAAGGTATAAACAAGCTTAAACATCGCTGGATCAAATGCATAGAATTGGACAAGGACTATGCAGAAGAATAAATATTTACTTTAGAAATATTATTCTTTCTAAGTCAGCTTGCGAAGATTCCACTCAATTCATGTGTACATATCTACAGTAATTCAAACAAAAAGAAGAAGTTTCTAGAACAATATTTAATCGCTCGCATTATTCTAACAAGCCACGGAATTATTTAAAAATAAACTCACATATCTCCACCGACGAACCGCAAAGGTGCCACTTTCTTCTCGATGAATTTATTATACTTTTATTTACATTGCTCATCGCTCCACAAATACATTCCCACAGAGACATATCTACGTGTACCTGCCATATTTGTAATGTTATTTCAAACACATGCATTAGTATATTAATTATGTACAAACACACATATCTGAACACTAAAAATAAATATATGGACTCGCTTATAAATATTGAAATGCGGTAAGACATTATTCATGAACGTGGGCGAATTAATGAAGTAAAAATATAAGAGAATTATATTAAGATTAAGAACCGCGTCTTGTTTAATAAGTCAACACGATTTTATTTAAAGAGATAATTACGATGTGTTATGAGACAGAAATATTTCTGTCTGGTAAATAATTAAATCACTTACTGGTAATTATAGAAAATGTATTTGATTAAATTGTTATATACAGCAGCTAGTAATTACATTAGAGTTGCCCTTGCGTATCAAGAAATTCGTATTACAAAAGTTTTGCAATATAACGCAAAAATGAATCGTAGGAAGCTGCTTGTTGCTGCATGTTGAGACATGTTCATACGTGCACAGTAGCCGCCGCGCCATGTCGATGGGCTCAGTTATTCATTAGCAGTGAGAGTGTAAAGCGTTTGCGATGGCATCCTGGTCACGAAATGAGATAAGGGCAGTTTTGCGTTATAACTTCGTGCATGGTTTAAACATAGACCAGTGCTTCGAAGAAATGGCTCTTGGGCTAGGTGATGTTTGTCCACATCGCACAACGATATTCAGGTGGTATAGAGAATTCCAAAGGAGAAATTTAACTGTGGAGGATGCCGAGAAGCCGGGAAGGCCATTAGTTACGGAGCAAAACGTCTGTGAGGAAAATGCTTGGCGAGGACAGGCGAGGGACCTACCAATAGATAGAGGGTACTTCAGGCCTAAATACACCAGCAATTCGTTCGACTTTGTTCTCTCTGGGTGCCACATCGACTAACTGAAGAGCAGAAGACATGACGTGTGACTCGGTGCCAGAAGATGCTAAAAAAGTTTAATGAGGAACAATCTCGGTATGTGAACAACATCGTGACAAGTGACAAGACTTGACGATGTGCCGACCGAAGCTCAAAACAAAGTTCGGGTCTTTGATGATTAGGACACACCCGTAGTTGTCAGAAAATCCCGAACTGTAAAGAAGAAAATGATAGATGTATTTTTCAAATCGAGTGGAATTGTGGTACGCGTCGTTTTTGGACCCACAGAAGACAGTCACAGCTAAGTGGTATACTGAACAGTGCCTGCTTAAAGTCATTGGATCTATGAAGAACCTGCGGCCACAGTCAAGAATGGACACCTGGTTCCTCCATCACGATAATGGTCCAGCTCACCGCGCCAAAGCCTGCACCGAATATTTGACCACGACAGGATTGAAACTTCTCGAGCACCCTCCCTACAGTCCAGATCTTGCTCCCTGCAACTTTGTACTGTTCTCGCATGTGAAAATGAAACTAATAAGGAGGCGGTTTTCCATAATGCTCGAGCTCACCGCACCAAATCCTGCACCGAATATTTGGCCACGACAGGATTGAAACTTCTCGAGCACCCTCCCTACAGTCCAGATCTTGCTCCCTGCGACTTTGCACTGTTCCCGCATGTGAAAATGAAGCTAAAAGGGAGGTGGTTTTCCAGTGATGAGGACTTTCTGTGGGTTTGGGGCAACGAGTGTGCTTTACTCCCTAGTGAAACTTGGCAGAACTGGTTTAAAGATTGGTTTCGGGGGATTGGGAGGTGTATCGAGTGTAGAGAAAATGATTTTGAAAAAATTAAATAAACAAAGCTGTATTGCAAAACTTTTCTAGTGCCCTTTGTATAATACGAAAATTATTGTGGAAAATTAATGCTAAAGTACTTTATAATGACATTTTTTGTTTTATTTTATGTTTTTGTGGATGCATATGTATATGTCTTTCTGTTATAACAATATATCGTTGGACAGAAAAGGTTATTATTATTATATAAGTTTAAACATTCATGGTACTAAGAAGAAGTTAATAGCCACACATTTTCTGGTTTTTATTAATTCTATTTTGATTTCCACGTTTTCCCCATCAAATCTAACGAATCTAACATTAAAACAGGACAATCTATCAACTCAGTTTCTATTTCTTGACGTGTTTATTCGATATTGTCAATTTCATTCAATGCGATAATTCATTTAACTATAATATATTGTTAATTGATTGAATAAGTACCATTGTAGAAAATCTAAATTGTCCGCATTAACAAATGACGATACTTTCCCATATATAATTTACACCATACGGTATACAACACGGCTCATCATTAGTTATTCAAAACCTGTCTGTCATAGCGAACTGATCTACACTACGAAGGCTACTGCATGATACAAACGAGCCAGAGGGAGATGGAGAGATTTGAGTAGAACTACAGTCTTTTAATCACCGTTCACTCTCGAGTATTGGTGTCTCTTTTCAACGTCGCTCACCACAAGTAAGAGACGTGAGCAGTTATCTCCTTCCTCCTAAGGCCAGGACTATTAATGGTGCACAGGAAAAAGAACTGTGCCATTTACTAAAGGTACCATTTATCACTGACGTTAGTCTTGATGTTTTTTTTTCTTTTCCCATTTCCAGAGAATATACATCTTAATTATTACTTTGTAAATTTATAGTAGTTCTTATAGAGGCGCTCATGGTTTCAATTGACGTACAAGATGTCTAGAAAAAGATGTGGGAACAGCATATACTTACGTCGAAGCAAAGAGTTAAATTAGAAATTTTCATCAATATTATACACGTAGAGTACAGCTAAATTGGAAAGTAAGTGACTCGACCGTTTAGGCTTACGAGTTAAGAAACACTTGATATTTATTCGTTTGTAAATCGTGGAAATATAGTGGAGTGTAGGCTTTTACGATCGTTGTAAATCGTAGATAAGAAACTTGGTAAAATATTATAATTGTATTTTTGTAACGTTCAAAAAATATATCGAATTATCTAAGAGCAATATCTTGTATACTCGATACAATTATATCGACCAAAACTAACCATAAATAAAACTTTGAATATTGATCATCTTAAAAGTAAATAGAAGTCTTATTTAATTGAAAAAGATAGTTAAACAATCACGTCAATAAGAACTCATACGAACCAAGACGATTTACGTTTCTTTCCTCTTCTGTCAATTATTGTAAATCGCTGATTTTTTATTGCAACTCAAACGCCACTGTTTTTCGTTTCTCCACGACTTTTCTTCAACGCCCTTTCTGTCCATAGCTGTATGGATTCTTTAGTCTCAAGACTTCTATGGCCTACCTCTTATACTTCTTCTCTTTGGTTTTAATTGCTAGACTTGAGTCGTCAATCTATCTCCAGTCATTCGTCTCATATGGCCATACCGGGAGAGCTATTTTTTCTCTATAGTATCTGTAAGTGTTTGTTCTACATTCATCATTTGTTTAATTGTTTAATTCTGTAGTCTCTTATGTGTTCTTGTAATGTTGGCTTTCAGTTCCTCCAGTAGCTTTTTTTTACTACGCCATAGCAGATCCTATGCCCAGTTGGAAAAGGAGGAGAGAAAGAAAAAGGTTGGTAAAGTCGTAGTGGGACGTATTGATGTCGATAAACGCAGTCTAAAGAATACAAAGAAATGCCAACTGATTGACCAACTATCTACCAGCTCTTCCAGCAAATTCTGTTCTAGAACGAAACAAGGTTAGAGCTAGTTCCCAACGCCTCTAAACTGGTTTCTTTTCGGCTAAGAATAGAAAGCCCCTCCGGAAATTTTCCTGGGTCTCCAGGATGAGGGTTACTACCTATTCTTCGTTAAAAAAGAAATTCAAACAGAAGCCTCGAATATCGAATGGAACAAACTCAGAACGAACACAGAAAAGAAAAAACGTATATGAATTTTTGTTACTGCAGTTACTGGAATGTACAAGGAATAAGGACAAAAGGGATAGGAGTATGCAAAGAATTACCAACATACAACTTGGATATAGTAATTCTTAGCGATACAAAGAAAAAAGGAAAAGAGAACGAAACAAAAGACGAATATGTTCACTTCTACAGTGTAGTCGGAAAAGAAATCCGAGGGAAAGCGAGTTCTTCTATAATCATTAAAAATAAATACGTGAAAAACATAAAAAACTTGTCTTGCGTAAACGAGTGTATAATAACGATGACTTAAAACTACGAGGACAAGATCTGATAATAGTGCTCCAACAAATGGCGCCACCGTACAGGCGAAGGAAGAGTTTTTGAAAGAATTATAGGAGGTCATACGTACCTTTGGAAATAGAGAAGATGTATGCTTACTTGGTGACTTTAATAGACATGTGGGCCGGAATAAAACATGATGCAGTAATAGGAGAATATGGAAAAGGAATACTACGTGACAAATAAACAAAACACAAAAAATCTAAAATCTGTTATCGATTACTGCTTTACCAGGAAACAGTCGTAAACAAAAATGATTGACGTCAAAGCTAAAAGAGCCGTAATCTCCGAATCGAACCATCATATACTAAAGGCTATAGTTTTTATAGAACATAAAAAGACAGAACTAAGACAGCACGAACAATTTTGGAAACTGAACAATCTATTTGTAATATTGACAGCTTTTATGACGACTTTGCATTTTTAGTTAACTGATAAATTTTAACATCAACTTTTTTAGAACTCTAAAAACGTGCGATTATTTGTTACACATTCCTTGTATTGTGTTCTAACTGTTTCTCCTTGGAGAATATGAATATCATCATATCATGCTGAAGTATAAAATTTGACGCAAAATATGTTTCCATAGAGTAAAAACGTCCCATTATTAATTTACACGCAATTTATCGAATCTCCTGAACCTGGTTCTGAAATGCAACCGCATGCGAATGCAATTACACCAGACTGTAATAAATAAACTAAATATTTCCCATACAAATGGATACGAAACGTCGGCAGATATACTAGTGACGCGGTTCCAGCCCGGAAACCCAGAAACAGATAACTAAATATTTCCGTTTATTTTCTGTATCGAGTCGAAAAATAACGATGATGAAACGAAAAGTTCTGCATTTCCAATATTAAAAAAAATATGGAATCTATATTTTTGCCCTTTATGGAATTCTGTATAAAAAAATGTTTCATATATACAAGCAGCATTTTTTACGCCACAATTGCGTCACTATTAAGTAGAAAATTATGAGAACAGGAAGGAAGATTCATAAAAAAAATATTCATAGGTAGACATTTATTTTCGACCGATCCCCGTATATCATATTTGTTTCCATTTGTAAAAACATTATTTACTCATTCACATTGTGCATGTATGTTATAAAAGTAAACATGTAACTATTATTCTTAGTCTTTAACAGTTTTATGTTTTTACAGCTCTTGTTTCAATATTAATGCCTTCAGGTGGAAACCTTTTCTTTACATACAGTCTTATTTGCATATAAATAAACAATTATAATAGAAAATAAATGAACTTGAAGTATTAGAAGTTCAATATATTTCACATACAGACACGATTACACAATAGTTTATATATATATATATATATATACATAATTTCAGTGCTATTCTATCCTCTGTTTACTGTAGAAAAAATATTATTCAGCTTGAACACTACAATTTCGAGATTTCATACAGTAGTTTTAATAAACACAAGTTGTTGTCGAACTGACACAGACCATATTGCCGCTTAATGTGCTTCGCGAATAGGCAAAGCAATTAATCAAGTTGAATTTATTCTGACAATACACAGATCAACTATTCCATGGATTTTATTTACGGAGGGAATTTTGTTATGAACTGGATCCTTGGGAGCATTTTTATAATGTGTCGACTGAAGATATATGTATTTACCATAATTTTCTTTGCGAAACGTACCATTAAGAACTTATTTAGATGATTGTTTTTATTAACTCCGTGTTTACGTGCAATCTATCGTAAATATGGACAATAAACGTATCATATAATAGTTATAAATATTGTAGAAGTTGAAAATTTATAATTTCCTGCTTATTACTTTATAATTAAGTATTTTAGCAATACCAATTCATGCCGACGAACGAACTTTATCCCATTTCAATTCCTTTCATGAAAGACTTCGATTTACAATAGAAAGCGAAAATAATAACTGCTTGAACTTCCTGGATGTAACGGTAACACACGAAAACGGTAACATTTTCTCAGAGTGGTACACTAAATCTACTGATTCAAATAGATATCTAAATTTTTTTATCAAATTTACCCATTAAATACAAAATAAATGCAATCCACAGCTTCGTAAGCAGGTGTTACAAATTTTTAGAAAAAAACATAAATAAAATTAAAACGATACTCTCCAAAAATAACTATCCTCCGAACTTCATAGAAAAAACATCAAAAAAAGGCTGCTCACACTTAAAAATAGAGAAAACAAGTGATTATAAATGCAGAAAATGTCGGGAATACGATCACAAACAACGACCAATCAAAATTCATGTCTTTACCATATGTACCACGCCAATCAGAAAATCTAAGCAATCTCCTTGGAAAATACAATATTAAAATAGTCTACAAACCGAAAAATACAAATAAGTCACTTTTTACCAAAATTAACAGTATATATAAAATAAAATACCAATGTTATGAAGATACATACGTAGGACGAACAAAACAATACCTACACAAAATAAACTACGAACACAAATACAGTGTAAATAGTCACAAAATATATGCAGTAACCTTATTTACATGTACCTTAGAGAAAAAATCTAAATTCAATTTTGTCGACACAGATATCGGGGAAATAGAAAATAATTACAATAAATGTAACGATATATAAAATATATACATATTGATACAATAAAAATACATACATAAAAAAACAAAATATAATAACTAATAGAATAGAGAGACCATCAATCTTAATAATATTTACGAGGCTAGCCGTTTATATTTCGGGAATAGCAAATAAAAAATTTTTTTTATTTTCCAAAATAGTTTTATTGCTTTTCAAAATATTCTCCTTGAAAATCAATGCACTTTTGCATTCGTTTAAACCAAACCCAAAAGCATTGCTGCCACTATGAAGACGGTATCTCCAAAATATGAATTTTGAATGCCTCAACTGCCTCTTCCGGCGTAGAAAACCGTTGACCACGAAGTTTATTCTTCACGCGTGGGAATAAAAAGAAATCTGCTAGATTAGGGCTGTACGGCGGATGGCTCATCAAATCAATGTTCTGCCCGGTCAAATATTCAATTGTTTGAACCAACCTGTAAGAGCCCGCGTTGTCATGGTGGAGAATGATCTGTCGTTTACGGTTTGTTTTCCTTATTTATTCAAAATCTTTTGGCAAACAAATAGTTATGTACCTTTCAGAATTGACCGGTCTACAACTCTCTAGAGGCACGGTTGTAACGTGACCGGTTTTTTAGAAAAAACAGGCGACTATTTGTTTCAATGTGCTTCGAGCACGAACAACTTTTGTTGGTTTTGGCTCATCTTGGAATACCCACACAGTCGACTGCTATTTACTATCGGGCTCATACGTATAGATCCAAGATTCATCACCTGTGACGACTTTATAAATGTTCTTTGAAGTACTGCCATTGTATTTCTTGTGCATTTCTTGGCACCAATCTACGCGAGTGCTTTTTTAACTGGTTGTTAAATTACGTGGTACACAACGTAAACATAACTTCTTAACGGCTAAATGTTCATACAGGATCTTAAGCAGGCTGCTGTTGCCAATACATATAGATGCCTCGATCTCACAGTATGTCACAAAAAGGTGTTGCATTATCAATTCAGACACTGCATTAATGTTTTCCGACACAAGAACATTTGCGGGACGACCTTCACGAAATTCATCATCCAAAGAACACCGTCCAAGTTTGAATTCAGTATACCAACGATATACTGTAGTTTTCGATGGTGCTTCGCCACCATATAAAGAATTGAGCTCGTCGATGCATTCTTGTTGAGATAATCCACGCCGAAAGTTATGAAAAATAATTGCACGAAAATGTTCGCGAGTTAATTCCATTTTTTCGCTGACGTAAAATTTTCAAGTTATTGTCAACAATAGAAATAGCGACCGGATAATAAAACTGTCAAGGTAAAAATATTGTCAAAAATGACAAACTTCACGATGCAATCATCAGATCGGAGGCAACACTAACAGTGTTGCTAGTTCCCGAAATATAAACGGCTACCCTCGTACAATAAACGTATAATTAAATGATACACAAAAAATACCGAAACACAATAAATAATAGAAGATACATTATCAATTTTAACAACATTTATAATAACTTAATTTCTTTGGAAATAAATTGTCTACATCACCCTGTATATAACTACAAACATTACTTTATAAAATGCACACAATAATATACATACATAAAATTCATAATATATATATTGTCTTTAACATCATTTTGAAATAATTTTATTGCTCTATGGACTTAATATTTATGAACGCGGATGTATATTTGCTTGTTAACGCATTTATTCCGTTTCTGTCATAATAATATGTTACATTTATATTTTTTTCATCCGGTATCTTAACTATTAAATTGTACCAAAAGTAACAACAACAATAAGTTATCTCTTAATTAGTACTTAATTAAATGAATATGTAGCTTGAGCCAAACAAACATTGTTATTGTAGCATATTCTCGCAGAGGATGTAAACAAAATGCCCATTAACATAGTTGAGTGACAAGTAAATTAGCGCGCATGTAAAAAACATTGAACGAATTGCTTTTCGACAGCGTATATTTTTAAAAATTGGAGATTCAAGCATGGTTGCTACTTTAAGAAGAGAGTTATTGGTCACTTCTGAGATTAATAATAATAAAAACACTTGGAACGAACACACTTACACTTTATGTAACGTCTTTTTTATGCTTTAAATGCAAGAAATTAGTTCACTTTGTGATATTTCTAATAGAGTGCTCACGTGCTTAAATAAAAATAATGTAATAAACAGTTTATTGTTTACTTCCTTCTGCAATCGACGAGAGTAAGGCTACCATTCTTTTTCTTGTTAAATAATTCAAGGTTTGTTTAAAAGCAAATTGAAATGTTGAGACTGATAATATGAAAACAGAAAAACAAACAGTATATTAATTTTGTTTCTCCCCACTAAAACAACGAGATATTGTTCAAAATGTTCACTTGATTAGTTTATAATATAACAATCATTTATTAGACAAACATATTTAACCTTATTTTATCAATTTATGTCAATCATTGCAATGCAATAAACAAATGTATGTATTAGAGCTTATACAAAGGGTACTAGGAAAGTTTTGCAATATGACACAACGATAAATCGTAGGAAGCTGCTTGTTGCTGCATGTTGAGACATGTTCATACGTGCATAGTAGCCGCCGCGCCATGTCGATGGGCTCAGTTATTCACTAGCAGTGAGAGTGTAAAGTGCTTGCGATGGCATCGTGGTTACGAAGTGAGATAAGGGCAGTTTTGCGTTATAATTTCGTGCGTGGTTTAAACATGACCAGTGCTTCGAAGAAATGACTCTTGCACTAGGTGATGTTTGTCCATATCGCACAACGATGTTCAGGTGGTATAGAGAATTCAATAGGGGAAATTTAACTGTGGACGATGCACGAACGTCAGTTACGGAGGAAAACGTTACTACTGTGAGGAAAATGTTTGGCGAGGACAGGCGAGTGACCTACCAACAGATAGAGAATACTTCAGGCCTAAATGCACCAGCAATTCGTTCGATTCTGCATGATCATTTGTACGTGAAGAAACTTTGTTCCCTCTGAGTGTCGCATTGACTGACTGAAGAGCAGATGACACGACATGTGACTTGGTGCCGGGAGATGCTAAAAAAGCTTAATAAGGGACAATCTCGGTATGTGAACAACATCGTGACAGGTGACGAGACTTAGCTGTACTATTATAATGTGCCGACCAAAGCTCGCAACAAAGTTTGTGTCTTTGATGGTGAGGACACACCCGTAGTTGTCAGAAAATCCCGATCTGTAAAGAAGAAAATGATAGCTGTATTTTTGAAATCGAGTGGAATTGTGGAACGCGTCGTTTTGGACACACAAAAGACAGTCACAGCTAATCGGTATACTGAACAGTGCCTGCCCAAAGTCATTGGATCTATGAAGAACCTGCGGCCAAATTCGAGAATGGACACCTGGTTCCTCCATCACGATAATGCTCCAGCTCACTGCGCCAAAGCCTGTACCGAATATTTAACAACGACAGGATCGAAACTTCTCGAACACCCTCCCTACAGTCCAGATCTTGCTCCCTGCGACTTTGCACTGTTCCCGCATGTGAAAATGAAGCTAAAAGGGAGGCGGTTTTCCAGTGATGAGGACCTCCTGCGGGCTTGGGACAACGACTATGCTTTACTCCCTAGTGAAACTTGTCAGAACTGGTTTAAAAATTGGTTTTGGAGGATGGAGAGGTGTATTGAGTGTAGAGGAAATTACTTTGAAAAAATTAAATAAACGAATCTGTATTGCAAAACTTTCTTAGTACCCTTTGTATAATATAATATTAACTTCCTCGATAATGTTATAACAGACGAAACTAGTCGCAGTTAATAAATATAAATACAGCGTGAAATTTAAACAAAATGTTTTATTTTATTCCTTAATTTTATTTATTCTTTCGAAACAAAATTGTTTTAACTACTGAGTTTTGTGGAACATTCCATTTGCGTTTTCTCTTCTTAAATTAAATAGGATACGAACTTTTTATTGCAAATATATGCCTCTAAGTGGTATTTTCTCCAACTTATATAAATAATAAGTAGGCACGGTTCATATGTAACTAAATGTTATCAATAATTACAAAGTAATTGACCATCCAAAGAACTATATACGTTAAAAAGAAACCGAAATATTCCTCTGTATCTGTGCTTTCCATCGTTATTCAAATCACGTCCACGAATTAACATTTTTATTCGATGGAAGACGTTAAATAAAAAAGAATATTAAAATCTTTATTTTTAAAGTGGTCATTTGATTTTCGAGACCTCCATTGTCATAAACAGAAGAAACTTTTCCGCCTTTGCTTTATTTATGTATGAATTATAATGAGTTTTTAGTCGAGTTCTATCTAATGGTACATGAGCAGCAGTAAATTATAAGTCTTCATAAAATTTCACCGCAGCATCCGAACATTAACATTCTTCCACTGCTCTCGAAATTCGACCGTCTCATTAGGTAGTTTTTGTGTCTGTGGGGGTAGAACAAAAACCACATTTTAACATTAATCGATGTAATTGAAAGGTCATCTGGCGTAACTTCAAATGATACTTAAAAATGAATGCGGAATAAATTTACATATTATGTACATATTTGCGTTGGAAATGTGCAAGATTTTGTTATTATATCAAAGATTGTGGCGTCCAAATTTAAATAAATATGTACTTATGCTATATATGTAAGTATTTACGATGTTGAAAATACGTGAAATCTAGGAAAACCAGTTTTGTATTTTTATATTACACTCTTCTAACTAAACGACAAAATTCACAATTGTATTGGTTTGGCAACTAAGTACTTTCGGTTTTGTAGTATAAAATAAAACACTTTTTTTTTAAACAAAGAATAGTTTTTAATCAATTATATATTTTCCATTTTGCTCAATGACCTTTTGCCATCTTTCTTTCAGCTGCATGATTCCGCGCTCATAAAATTTCTGGTCCTTATCAGCAAAAAACTGAACCAGGTGCAAGTGAAGGTCATCGTCATTTGTGAAAGTTTTACCATTCAAAGAATTCTGCAAACTTCGAAATAAATGGTAATCAGATGATGCTAGATCAGGGTTGTATGGGACATGTGGCCCAGCCAAACTCCAATAGTTTCCCACGAGTTGCCAAAAATGTGTGAGGCCTTGCATTATCTTGGTGGAAAACTACACCTTTCCGATATGACAATTCTGGCCGTTTTTCTTCGATTGCTTCATCCAGTTTTATTAATTGTTGACAGTAAACATCAGAATTGATCGTTTGGTTCCTTGGAAGCAGCTCAAAAAACACAACACCTTTGTAATCCCACCAAACTGACAGCATGATCTTCTTTGGATGCAATTCAGCTTTCGATGTGGTTTGAGCTGGTTTATCGTGTTTGCTCTATAATCGTTTTCGAACTATATTACTGTACAGGACCCATTTTTCATCACCAGTGATGATTCTTTTTAAGAAAGGATCGGGTTCATTTCGTCTAAGGTGCATATCGCAAAAGTTGATTCTTTGTGTTAAATGAATTTCTTTCAATTCGTGAGGTACCCAAATATCAAGCTTTTTAACTAGCCTAAGATATTTTAAATGTTTTTCAATTGTTGTGTGCGATACATGTAGCCTCTCCGCAACCTCTCGAACAGTTATATGACGATCCTCTTCAATTATGACTTTGATTTGGTCATCATCAACTTCAGTAGGCCGACCAGAACGTTGCTCATCTTTGAGGGAAAAATCTCCAGAACGGAATTTTTTATACCAATTCTGACACGTGCGCTCTGTTAAGCAATTAGCACCATAAACTTCACATATCTTTTTGTGAGCCGAAGCAGCTTTCTTTCCTTTACGGAAATAAAATAGTGAAATATGTCGAAAATGTTCGTTTCTGCACTCCATTTAAAATTAACCCACAACTAATAGCTTTAATAAAAATCGCGCACTACTTGCTTCTGAAGTTACGTCAATGTGACTAGTATCACGCGACAAACGGTAAAGTACAGCACTAACATACGTTATACAAAAAATAAAGCAACGCTCTCTATCAGTAAAAACCGAAAGTACTTAGTTGCCAACCCAATAATAAAAAAAGTAATAAAAGTGCGGGCAGATACTAGGCAACGGCAGATAATAATAATATTTATTTGTCCAACAAATAACCAATTACAAGACAAAAAAAAATCAAAAACGCGGGGCAAAAAAATACAAACAAAACCTAAATTAACCTGGTACGTAGATTTCCGCGGTCGTAGTCCATACTATCTGCTTCTGAGCTTCTGGGCTGGAACCACATCACTGGTGTAACTCGGGGTGGTAACTGGTATAACTCAGTTTCAGTGTGACAGACAGTAGCAGTAGTCGAGTCCTGAAGATGTCCCATATGAGCGGGTACGAAAGGTCGGCAGTTATACCAGTGACGTCGTTCCAGCCCGAAAGCCTAGAAGCAGATAGTAAAATGTAAATTATTACAATTTATCATATAAAAAAAAATTAAATTAAATCTAAATAAATAAAAATAAATCAATAAACATTAGATTTGCAAATTAACTACTTATTAAAACTAAAGCTAATGGAATTGATTGCAAAAGAGGAGCTTTATATAAAATATTCGTTCTTGTTTCAGGGACCAGAAAGGTGTCTTCGAATCAACATTAAAATCGAGGAGCACGAAGTCTTTCCCAGATAAAATCGATATGAAATCAATTGTATTATTGACAACTTTTATTAAAAATTTGGCACTTAGTAAATGACATCTAGCTAAGAGCCATTTATAATCAAAATCATGAATCAAACTTGCATAGTCAACTCCACGAGGAGGATACTCACTACTAGTTATGAAAGCATTTCAAAACTTGCTTCTGGACTCTCTAAAGTTCCAGATGTAAGTACACATAGTATGGGTGGCAAATAATAGAGACGTAATCAAGTTTGGAACACAAATAAATAATCCATTTCCACATTGAAAACTTCATATTTTGACATGTTTTTTCAACTTTGTTATCCTCTTAGAATTGAACCAAAAGACTTGGGTAAATTTGGACATCAGAATCGTTTTTTGGACCTTCGAAAGTATCAGCACGTGAACAATTGTTAACTTATAATATTTTTTGAAAAATACCAATTTTTGCGAGTATACCCCTTTGAAAAAATTGAGATTTTCGTCAAAATTAAAAGCTTTGAATTAAACTCCCACAATACGCAACACAATAATTTTGAACTAGTAAACTATCAATTCGTTGCTATTTGTAGCAAACTTATTCAAACCTTTGGAAATAATCCACTTCTACGTTAAAAAGTTCATATTTGGACATGGTTTTTCAACTTCTCTATTCCGTCAGGATTGAACCAAAAGACTTGGGTAAATTTGGACATCAGAATCGTTTTTAGAACTTTCGAAAATGTCAGCAAAATTAAAAGTTTTGAATTAAATCTCCACATACGCAACACGATTCAAAAATGATATTGGTCGCCCAAAAGAAACACACGACTGACATCAAAGTTGATCTACACCAAAGCGAAAAACAATTTTAATCTTCCTTAAACGAAGTCGCTTTTCCTTCATTTCTTCATTTAAGAAAGTCATATAATTTTGCCCAATTACCATTTTACCCTTCTCCAGAAAATCAGTCAAGGTTATACCTCTAAAACCATTTCCTCGGTTACTTTGGATTTAAATCCTTAGTTAAGAAAGCTGGATTCTAATCAATGTACTCTAAAATAGGTTAGTTTTACGATAGATAGTTTTATAAAATTTGAAATTCATACTTTTTTGCTGATGTTTTAGTTTCATCTAATTATTATTACAAAACCAAAATATACACTGTGTGTTTTGCTTTTGGTGGGATGAATGCGCGGAATTTTCGTTGTGTAAGCATTACCTCAAGTCCAGTTGAATTTGATGGAGCCTGTGGTTGATTAACTTAATCACTAAGGTTGATATATAACCCCTTTCCACATTAACTTTTGTAATTCTGTATACGCATTTCGACAACTAAATTGTCATCATCAGTGTACATCTTGGTTCTCAGCGGTGTAGATCGCGTACGGAGTTTGTTTTCGTACAGGTATTTTTCGCCGTGTTTTACTAGGTGCAACACTTTGCAATTGTCTGCTGATGATCACAACTTAGTTGTCGAAATGCGTATACAGAATTACAAAAGTTAATGTGGAAAGGGGTTATATATCAACCTTAGTGATTAACCTCAAGTCCAGTTTCAATACTGTGATTAATAATCTACTGCTGTCGACAACTTAGTTGTCGAAATACGTATACAAATTACGAACATTGTGGAAAGGGTTTTCTTGCCTTTCTTTGATTAACGAATTTTTCGAACAAACTACCAACTAGACGTAGGAGTTTTTCAAATATCGATTAATACACGTAACAGTCTTATTTATTCCTGACTACAGACCAACTACGAACTAATTAAGATTACAATTGAAATTGCATGTACAGAAATGTGTTACATTTTACTTTCAAATTAAACAAACAAGAAATACTTCGGGATACATTAAATCAAATAGAAGAAACTGCGATTCAACAATTGCGCAGAAAAAAAATATATAAGAACGCCATTACACATACACACATATGAAAAAAAAAATTATTAATAAACATGGAGTGAGTCATACGTTACAGTTTCGTCGAGCCATGCGAAGGAAACTAATTTTTAATAGATATTGTAATTTTTTTAGAGATATTGAAATTACAGGATGTTATAAATTTATTATATTTACACCGTGGTGTGTGACTCATTGATTAAATTGTATAAATGAATTTTCAAAATCGTCTAAATGTTCGTATCGAAGTCTATTAGAACGTATAAGAAACCTGCATATATATTTAATGAATGGTCTAGTTAGATACGACGAGAAAAAAGCGAATTACCCCAAATGAACATGATGGATGCTTGCTGAATTTAATTAAGTTGTTCATAAAGACTTCCTGTTGTTTCGAATGCGAAAAAGAAGCAAAATACTTTGTAAACAAGTTTTTTTTTATTGAATAATATTTTTATGTTTTTAAGCACTGTCTTTGCGACGTGATATTTCGAATACCAGGTTGATTCTTAACTTACTTTCTCATATTTACTTTCTTGTCCCGTCCTGTGGACCCAAGTCTGGAGATGTATCTCGCGTCCCAAATGCAAGAACCAATCCTGAAGAATCCAATATACCATATGGCCAAAGTTTTAATGAATATTTTGAAAGTTTTTAATAATTATAATTTTACGTACAGAAATCATTATTTCTTTCTTGTTATTCCATTTATGTGATGTTAAAAACAAAGATTCTAACTTGAATTCGAAGCTTTTTATTTTTTCAATGTCCTTGAAAAAGAAAACAAAGAAAACATATTTTTAACAAACCGCCATCATCGATAAAGCGAACAAAGAAGATCTTAGCTTTAAGAAAAAAGAAAGCAAAAACCTTTGAGAAAGAGATTTACATCAAATAATGAGGTTATCGATGAAACAAGGTCTTATTTTGAAAACCTGGATAAGATATATAATGTAGATGGAATTGAAAAACTACGTCATCATTGTAGTGTAATTAAATCAAATTTTTTTGGGAAAAATTGAAATTTTTACAAGAATTTATCCATCACTTGTCATATTATAAAAAATAATACAAAATTCATTTATGTGGTGTTAAAAACAAGGATTCTAATTTGAATTGGAAACCTTTTATTTTCTTTGACATCCTTAAAGAGAAAAACAAAGAAAGTATATTTCTAACAAACCGCAAACTTTGCCAAAGCAAATATAGGTCTTAACTTCAAGGAAAAAAAGGAAGAAAAACCATTGGCAAAAAATAAATTAAACATTATTTCTGTATATCTTTATATTCAGGCGAATATAAAGAAGGCAAGAAGAAGAACGCAACGACAAGCTATTTCGCAACGTTCCCGTCGCTTGGCAAAAACGATCTCTTCATAATAATATAAACCAACCCCCATCGCTCCTGCCACCCTTCGTCTTCTCTCAGGAGCCTGGAATAACCTGGTCCGGGACCAGCCAGGCATTCATAACGCTTTCTCCGTAATGAATCAGCCAGTCAGCCTCTCTGTCATCCCCTGTATACATTATCGGATGAGTTTCATTCAAATGGGCCCCGGGTTTTCGCTGCCCACTGACTGAGATTCCATGTATGGCGCACGCCTGAACCTATCGGCAAGCCATTTATACCCGTATTCATAGAAACAGCCGGGAAATATTGAGCTTTCTTTTTTAGTACGGCCACCTAGCCTCGGAAAAGTTATAAATAATGGATAACAAACATAAATAGAAATTAGTAATGAGGATTGCAGATTATTAATGATGGAAGACACCTACAGGCTAACAATTATAATAGTTAAACAAATGTTATATTTAAACTAGTATACAAGAACAATATTTATTGTCCCAGATGCTGAATTACAGGCATTAAAGGCACATATCGATAACAACGCTATCATCTTCAGTAAGAGACTTAAAAAAAATTAAAATGCTGTATGTGAATATGAGGGGGAAATAGAAAAAAATCTGTATAGCCATGACAAAAACAATACCTAGTGACGTTTAATAGTGGCATTTTACTACTTATGCGTCAAATTTAATATCAACTCGTTCATAATTTTGTGGTTTACAAAGAGTTTCCAAATAAGAAGTGAGTTGAATTTGATGGAGCCTGTGGTTTATTGACTTGATCAATAAGGTTAATATATAACCCCTTTCCACAATTAACTATTTGTAAATTCTGTATACGTATTTCGACAACCAAGTTGTCATCATCAGCAGATAAAATCAAAGTGTCGCACCTGGTAAAACACGGCGAAAAAATTGTACGAAAAATATACTCCGTACGCGATCCGCATCGTAGAAAGTTAGTGCACATCTTGGTTTTCAACGATGCGGATCGCGTACGGAGTATATTTTTCGTACAATTTTTTCGCCGTGTTTTACCAGGTGCGACACTTTGATTTTATCTGCTGATGATGACAACTTGGTTGTCGAAATACGTATACAGAATTTACAAATAGTTAATTGTGGAAAGGGGTTATATATTAACCTTATTGATCAAATAAGAAGTGAGTTTCGTGAAATGTTTGACAAAGGGACCTAATTCTCCAAAAACTAAAAACTCGTAATTTTATGCTTATTACATTGATCTAATTAAGGCACATACTAATGAAAAAAAACCATGCTCTTTAATGAAGACTTGAACCCTAGTCCTTCGCTTACCGGGTTGATTCTCTACTATTGAACTTTTCATTAATTTCGCGCCTTAATTGACACAATGCATTAAATAAAAAATGGCAAGTTTTCATTAATTTACATGGAATTGACGCAATTGTGAATATATACGTGTGTATATATGCAATTGCATATCCATTTAATAGTAATACCAACTGTGGGTTTTAATTTAAAGATCTGTTTCCATAATAAAATTTACGGAGTAATTAAATAATCGAAGCTCGCAGCCTGTGGTAGCTCAATGTCGGAGCACCCGTCCGGCAAGCGGACGACTGAGGTTCGATTCTTCACTGAACGGCATTATTTTTTTTTAATTTATCAGCAAACAAATGATTGTAATGTATGGGGTTTCCAATTAAAGATCTATTTCCATAATGAAATGTTTGGAGTAATTAAAGAAGCGAATCTCGCAGCCTCGGATAGCTCAGTGATAAAGTATCCGTCCGGCAAACGGACGACTGGGGTTCAATTCTTCACAGAAGGGCATTACTTTTTTTAATTAATGAATACACGCCAAATTAGTCCACAATCACGACAATTACATCCGGTAATACTATAACAAAATTACTATTGACAAACATGCAGGTTAGAATCATAAAGAAGTTTTTCTTCAGCAATTTCTGCTGATGATGACAAGCTAGTTGTCCAAATACGTATATAGAATTGATGGGGTAAGGGGCTTTTACTACTTTTTTGAATAAAAAATACTTGACTTAAATATCCCGTCATCTCAAGAAGACAAAGTCAAGAGCCACTTACTTAAGTGTTCATTTACCATATATAGACCTTCAGCGGGCAACAAACACATCTGTTCTAGATCAGTAGACAAATTAAATTGATAAATTGTTTTATTCAAAAGATACTAAATATTAAAATATAATTATTATTATTAAAATATATATTGTAAATGTGTATATACGAGGCCTGATAAAAAAATAACCGTTATTTTCAAATTTCGTGAGTTACGTATGTTCGATTTTCGCATTTTTTTTTCTGTTATGTTGGTACACATGTCTGTTATATATGTTGGCAATATCAGCCATTTTGGATTGTCAGTTTGTTTTTGACAGATAAAAAGGTTAGTCGTGTTTTGGAGTGCTCTTCGATTTTTTACTATTCGAAAAAAAGGATCAAAGAATATGTATTAAATTTTGCGTTAAAAACGGAATAAAGTGCTCCAAGGCACTTGAAATGTTGACTGTGGCATTCGGCGAGTCCACTTTGTCTCAAGAAAGTGTTTATAAGTGGTACAAGCGCTTTACAGAAGGCCGAGAAAATGCACGCCAAGTTCGATCAAATGCGAAGGTTTTAATCACTATTTTCTTCGATTATAATGGCGTGGTGCATTATGAGTTCTTGCC
Source organism: Dermolepida albohirtum (assembly GCA_031893035.1). Lineage (NCBI taxonomy): Eukaryota > Metazoa > Arthropoda > Insecta > Coleoptera > Scarabaeidae > Dermolepida > Dermolepida albohirtum. The sequence continues at coordinate 110,714 of JAVIWB010001701.1, forward strand.
AACAGGTCGTACGGTTAATAAGGAATACTACAAGGAAATTATGCAACGTTTGCGTGAAGCAATACGGCTCAAACGATCGGAATTGTGGAAAAAACAATCACCATGATAACGCACCAGCTCACACATCGATGCTTGTGCGTGAGTTTTTGGCCAAAAACAAAACCGTTATCATGCCTCAACCACCGTATTCACCGGACTTGGCCCCCGCTGACTTTTTCCTCTTCCCAAAACTGAAGACACCGATGAAAGAAAAGCGTTTTGCTACGATTGAGGAGATAAAAGAAAAATCGAAACAGGAGCTATTGGCGATACCAAAAATCGCTTTTCAGAAGTGTTTCGAGGATTGGAAAAAACGCTGGCATAAGTGTATTATATCTGAGGGGGATTACTTTGAAGGGGACAAGATAGTTATTGATGAATAGATAAATACTTTTTGAAAAAAATTGAAAATAACGGTTATTTTTTGATCAGACCTCGTATATATATATATATATATATATATATATATATATTTATATATCTTTTCACGTAGTCTTTTTTTATGATTACAAGTTGGTAAATACTTTAGAACAACAGTGTAATATTGATATAAATATAATTAATTTAAAAAAATTGAACATAAGAACTTAGATATGTAGATTTTCACAAAATATTTATTATATATTTACTGAAAAATAATAACACTTGTTTCACCAGCATTGTAACTTGTTCAAACTGGAGTAGTCACAATGTTGGCGAAACAATTGTTACTACTCTTCAAGCAAGATATGTGAAAATCACACAACTGAGTTTTCGTGTTTAACTTCAATATCTATTTTCATTAAGTAAAAACCATATCAGCTAATTATGATTAATTTATATTAAAAGGCTTCCCTCAAAATATTAATTCTACTATTTCTCAATGAGGTATTTAAACTTTTGAATTAAACACATTTACCTGTGGTTAACCCATATCAGTTGTTGAAATGTCAACAAAAGTCTTTGAACTCTTATTTTCAAACATTTTAATCTCTTTTTCTACTTGTAACTACCATATAGCGACAATAGACTAAACGCTTTACTGTATTTATTTTCTGTTTTGGTCATAATTAACAATAAAAGGGCCACTTGAAAATGTCAGGTAATAATATGAAAAGCCTTTAAAATGTAAATAAATGTGGGTCTGTATTGTTACTTGCTTCCCGCAGGCAGGGATGACTTGTATGTAACGACCCCAATTTGTCAGCTTTAGAGTTTCTTTCATCATGGACCTAAATGATATAAATTATTAATTTTACTGACCCAGCGGGCATCGACTAGTATAAATGTAGTCTTTATTATGTGAATGTATTCTGTTTGGAATTTTGATAAGAGATTTTATTAACAGTTTAACTGCGGAGAGATTTAAAATTTCAATCAAGTGATCGATAAGGTTTAAGAAAGAAAGACTAATACGTATACTTGATCAATAAGGTTGATATATAACCCCTTTCCACAATTAACTATTTGTAAATTCTGTATACGCATTTCGACAACCAAGTTGTCATCATCAGCAGATAATTTCAAAGTGTCGCACCTGGTAAAACACGGCGAAAAAATTGTACGAAAATTACACTCCGTACGCGATCCGCACCGTTGAAAACCAAGATGTGCACTGTGTCTGTTTCACAAGATTTTTAAAAATACTTTTACTTAAACTAACATGCACTACATCGAAAAAGGTTATTATGGACAAAAAGTGTCTGTGTGATTTATGTGTGTTTTATGATATTGCTCCTCTTGTCTTTCAGCAGAGAGAAGAGAGGCGTTTGCAGAGGGCCGGCCTCATAAACGTTAACTAGATGGCCTGAATTCTTTACGATGTACATGCTTTCATACGCGTCCAGTTCGCGATAATTGTACACGTTCTTTATCAAATGTAAACAATCCATATTAACACTGTGGTTATTTTCTAATACATGTCTCGCTATACCCGATTTTTCCGGTCGGTTGAATTTTATGTGCGAAAGGTGTTCTTTATACCTGGTTTCGATCGATCTTTTGGTTTGGCCGATGTATTGTTTATTGCACTCTAAACATTCAATTCGGTAGATTCCCGATTTTTTAATCTCTTCAATTTTGTCTTTTGCATTTCCTAACAGCATTTTCAGGGTATTATTAGGGCGTGAACATACTTTAAACCCGTGATCTTTAAAAATACTATTCAGATTTTTTGTCACACGATGGAAAGGTAAACAAACAAAATACTTTTCCCGATTGCTCTGTGGTGAAAGACATGTGGTGTCACGGATTGTTTTTCTTATGTTGGCCTTTCTAATTAATCCATTGATTATTTCCGAATCGAAACCGTTGTATACCGCGATATTCTTAATGAGGTTCAATTCTCTTTCATATCTTACTTTTGTTAATGGGAAATTGATCAAACGATTAATCAGAAAATTGAATGAAGCCATCTTCTGTTGCATGCTGTGATTTGAGTCAGCCGTAATGAATCTATTGACATTGGTTTCTTTTCGGAAAATATCAATTTCTATTTTGAGATCTTTCTTAATAACTAAGGTGTCCAAAAAAGGCAACTTGTCATTGTTTTCTTTTTCTACTGTGAATTTAATTGTCGGGAATTTTGAATTTAACTGTTTAACGAAATCATTTAAGTTGCATTTTTGTGTATTGAAAACCGCGAAAATATCATCGACATACCTGACCCAAATTCTAGGAAAATATTTAGCTTTATTTTTTAGTTCTATTTCAAAGTTACTCATAAACAGGTCCGCTATGAATGGAGAAAGACAATCGCCCATTGCAGTACCCTGTTTTTGTTCATAGAACTTCCCTTCGAACTGAAAACAATTTTGGGACATGCAAAGGTTTGTTAATTTCACGTATTCCTTTATTTTCTCTGGTTCGATCTTATTTTTGTGAAGCAGTTCTTCTAAATATTTTAAAGTTTCTGGGATCGGTACCGAAGGAAACAATGACGTTACGTCGAATGAAACTAAAATTTCCCCTTTTTCTAATTTACAATCTTTGATCCTTTGGATAAATTCTAATGAAATTTGCCCGAAAAACTTGAAAGTCTCTCAGTCAATAATTCATTCTCCTCCTTTTTTTCGCCGTGTTTTACCAGGTGCGACACTTTGAAATTATCTGCTGATGATGACAACTTGGTTGTCGAAATGCGTATACAGAATTTACAAATAGTTAATTGTGGAAAGGGGTTATATATCAACCTTATTGATCAAGTCAATCAACCACAGGCTCCATCAAATTCAACTAATACGTATACCTTTGTGTGGTGATTTAAGGTGCGACCAGGGTTTCCTTTTTTGTATATTATTAAATACTTTTATAATATGCAAACTCCCTAATCTCAAACAACAAAAACACATGCTTTAAATTTATTGATTGTATCTCATATATGTTTAGACATCTGTATTATGAGCATGAGAAAAAAGATTAAAAAATTTTTATTTGACAATTAATACAATATTGTATATACAGGGCCGTCAGAAATTCACGGAGAATTGTCGAATAGTGTAATTCTATGATTAATTCTAAGTCGACATTCCTAATGCAGAAATGCTGTACTATCATTAGTCATATGAATTGCTTAAGAGAAGTATAGATTTGGCAACATGGCATAAAACCATCAATAAATCAGTAGTAATGATATGACGAAATACGAATTTTTTTAATTCTAATAAAAATAACAATATTAATGTTAATTAATGTATTGGGTTGGCAACTAAGTACTTTCGGTTTTGTAGTATAAAATAAAACACTTTTTTTTTTAAACAAAGAATAGTTTTTAATCAATTATATAGTTTCCATTTTGCTCAATGACCTTTTGCCATCTTTCTTTCAGCTGCGTGATTCCGCGCTCATAAAATTTCTGGTCCTTATCAGCAAAAAACTGAACCAGGTGCGAGTGAAGGTCATCGTCATTTGTGAAAGTTTTACCATTCAAAGAATTCTGCAAACTTCGAAATAAATGGTAATCAGATGGTGCTAGATCAGGGCTGTATGGGGGATGTGGCATCACTTCCCAGCCAAGCTCCAATAGTTTCCCACGAGTTGCCAAAGATGTGTGAGGCCTTGCATTATCTTGGTGGAAAACTACACCTTTCCGATTTGACAATTCTGGCCGTTTTTCTTTGATTGCTTCATCCAGTTTTATTAATTGTTGATAGTAAACATCAGAATTGATCGTTTGGTTCCTTGGAAGCAGCTCAAAAAACACAACACCTTTGTAATCCCACCAAACTTACAACATGATCTTTTTTGGATGCAATTCAGCTTTCGATGTAGTTTGATCTGGTTTATAGTGTTTGCTCCATGATCGTTTTCGAACTATGTTACTGTACAGGACCCATTTTTCATCACCAGTGATGATTCTTTTTAAGAAAGGGTCGGTTTCATTTCGTCTAAGGTGCATATCGCAAAAGTTGATTCTTTGTGTTAAATGAATATTTTTCAATTCGTGAGGTACCCAAATATCAAGCTTCTTAACTAGCCCAAGACATTTTAAATGTTTTTCAATTGTTGTGTGCGATACACGTAGCCTCTCCGCAACCTCTCGAACAGTTATATGACGATCCTCTTCAATTATGACTTTGATTTGGTCATCATCAACTTCAGTAGGCCGACCAGAACGTTGCTCATCTTTGAGGGAAAAATCTCCAGAACGGAATTTTTTATACCAATTCTGACACGTGCGCTCTGTTAAGCAATTAGCACCATAAACTTCACATATCTTTCTGTGAGCCGCAGCAGCTTTCTTTCCTTTGCGGAAATAAAATAGTAAAATATGTCGAAAATGTTCGTTTCTGCACTCCATTTAAAATTAACCCACAACTAATAGCTTTAATAAAAATCACGCACTACTTGCTTCTGAAGTTACGTCAATGTGACTAGTATCACGCGACAAACGGTCAAGTACAGCACTAACATACGTCATACAAAAAATAAAGCAACGCTCTCTATCAGTAAAAACCGAAAGTACTTAGTTGCCAACCCAATAATTGCTGAAACTGGTAGCTATGGTTTGAAGACAAAGCTGTAGCCTTTGTGGATTTAGCACGCATTACAATATATATGGAGTAATAAATTGTATTGCGACTTTAATTCTATTTATTAATTCCTCTTCATTTGCTGGAAGTGTGGTACGAACTTTTTCATTCGAAAAAACTGCGAACACAGAAGTAGTCATGATATTGGTCCATATCGCCCGGTTTACTTTCTGGAAAATGTTCCTTCAACCATGCTCTTGTAATTTTTGCTGGTGCACTACCGTGCGTATAATACATGTTGGCTCTGACGTTTAATGTAACATTATCCAATCCTTCCTCCAACATATTTACGTGTTTATTTGCATTTAGTCTATTCGGAAAAAATATTGGTCTTACAATTTGAAGATTTAAGATGCCTATCCAAACATTCCCGAAAACTTTGTTTGGTGTCCAAATTCATGAATAGGTCTGGAATGTCATTCGCCCAAAATCTAAATTTTGACTGTCGAAGATACCATCTCTTGTGCACATACATTCGTCAATCAATTAAATAAGTGGTAAAATGTTTGGACCTTCTTGAATTTTGTTTAAAATTGCATTGCAAAGCAATATTCTGTGCAGATTGGCATTTTAAAAGACTTTTCGTAAGCACTGAAAGATCTGTCGTCTTACTTGGAATGTTCATTTCCTTGACTATTTCTCTCTGGCTACAAGGACGATCCTGATTGACAATAAACAAAGTTCTTAGATCATACGACAATATCTTGGCCTACCTGCTTCACGTTGACTTGGAATAAAAGTGTCTTCTTCACGATGTCTCCGATCGAATCTTCTAGGCAGAATATTGGCATAAAACGATTAAGTAAACCAACGTAGTATTGTATAATTTTATTTAATAGTATGTTTTAAAGACTGACAATACAACATTTCTGTATAAGGATTGTAGATTCGGAATTAATGTGAATTTCTTACCACCGCATATACGATGGTGGTCCCATAAGTACCCGGCCTGACCTAGAAATTGCGGTAGTCATCTGAAAAATATCACTGTATTAGAAAGTACACAATCTATAAAGCATATGTTTCCAGCGAAGTTCCACAGCAACAAAGAAGAATTTTTGCGCCGTTTCATAACCATGGATGAAACGTGGGTCCATCACTTCACACCCGAGACAAAGGAACAATCAAAACAATGAACTCAAAATGGAGAACCAGCTCCAGAGAAGGCGAAGATCGTTACTTCTGCAGGCAAGGTCATGGCATCGGTTTTTTTGGGATGCCGTGGAATAATTTTCATTGACTATATTGAAAAAGGAAAAACTATCAACGGCGAGTATTATGCGAACTTATTACAACGTTTGAGCGAAGAAATCAAGCAAAAACGGCCCCATTTGGTTAAGAAGAAAGTGTTGTTTCATCAAAACAATGCACCAGCTCACAAATCCGTTATTGTTATGGTCAAAATTAATGAATTGAAGTTTTAATTGCTACCTCATGCACCCTATTCGCCAGATTTAGTCCCCTCGGATTATTTTCTGTTCTCAAATTTGAAAAAATGTGTTAGTGGTCAAAGATTTTCCAACGATGAAGAAGTGATGTCGGCTGTTAATGGCTATTTTGAGGAGCATGACAGTTCTTGTTATAAAATAGGTATCGAACTTATTGAACATCGCTGAGAAAAGTGTCTAAAGCTGAAAGGAGACTATGTTGTAAAATAAATATATTTCTTTCCAAAATTTTTGTGTTTTCTTTGTTGGGTAGGGTACTTTTGGGACCACCCTCGTATATACATATTCCAATTTAAGTTTATTCTAAGTCTAATTTCATTATAAAGTTTAATTTAAGTTAAAAAATTTAATAAGACATATTTTATTCATGGATTATTATTTTAATTTAGATGGCCTTGTTTGACGATGCGTTTGCTACAAATTAAACTATTATATTTTATTGCTTTGAACTTGAAAATAATAAATTGCTTTTTTTCTAAACCCGTACGTTATTATTCTTCCCGATATGCTTTAAAATGTGGGTTAGGTCGCTAACTGATGGATACACCGGCTAGCAACGCTAATGATATGGTTATTTTCCATTAAGAGTCGCGTCCTGTTCGTCATTTCGTGGTAGAGATGGAAGAAAACGTTGAAAAAAGTCCGTTCTTACACCTTTATTACAATCATAACTTCTTTTCCTGCCTGTTTCTTTTTTTTGACATGTTTACGTAACTGTACTTCTACACTCTGTTACTTAAGTTGATTCATAAAAATTTAAATCATGCTCTTGTTGTGTTCTACGTGTCGTTTAAGGTATAAAAATCGAATAACAAGACTTTACCAATCGTATACAATTTCTAAACTTAATTACTAAACAGAATGGTCACGACTACGAGGGAACTACAGAATTAACTAGGACTTCCTTGCATGGTAATAAAAATAGCAACACATAAACAACGAAACGTTATTTATTAACCATTTCAATGAATGAAGAGAGGTAAATAAAACTCCATTCACATCTATGTTCGTATTGTGTATACGTATTTCGACAACTAAGTTATCATCATCAGCAGATTATTTTTAAAATCAATGCACTTTTGCATTCTTTTAAACCAATCCGAAAAGCATTGCTGCCACTGTGAAGGCAGTATCTCCAGTTTTGAATGCCTCAACTGCCTCTTCCGGCGTAGAAAGCCATTGACCACGAAGTTTATTCTTCACGTGTGGGGACAAAAAGAAATCACAATTCATCATCAATTCAATGTTTTGCCCGGTCAAGTATTCAAATGCTTGAACCGACCTGTGAGAGCTCGCATTGTCATGGTGGAGAATGATCTGTCGTTTTCGGTTTGTTTTCCTTATTTCTTCAAAAACTTTTTGCAAACAAATAGTTGTGTACCATTCAGAGTTGCCCGTTCTACAACTGTCTAAAGGCACGGTTGCAACGTAACCGGTTTTTCCGAAAAAACAGGCGACCATTTGTTTTGATGTGCTTCGAGTGCGAACAACTATTGTTGGTTTTGGCTCATCTTGCAATACCCACACAGTTGATTTCTGTTTACTATCGGGCTTATACGTATAGATCCAAGATTCATCACCTAGGACGACTTTATAAGTGTTCTTTGAAGCACCGCCATTGTATTTCTTGTGCATTTCTTGGCACCAATCGACGCGAGTCCTTTTTGAGCAATTGTCAAATTGTGTGGTACCCAACGTGAACATAGCTTCTTAACGGCTAAATCTTCGTGCAGGATCTTACGCACGCTGATGTTACTAATACCTAGAGATGTCTCGATCTCACGGTATGTCACATGACGGTCTTGCATTATCAATTCAGACACTGCATTAATGTTTTCCGACACAACAACATTTGTTAATTAATTAATTAATTAATTAATCGTCCAAAGAACGCCGTCCAAGTTCGAATTCACTATACCAACGATATACTGTAATTTTCGATGGTGCTTCATCGCCACATAAAAAAATTCAGCCCGTCGATGGATTCTTGTTGAGATAATCCACGCCGAAAGTTATGAAAAATAATTGCACCAAAATGTTTGCGAGTTAATTCCATTTTTTCGCTGACGTAAAATTTTCGAGGTACTGTCAACAATAGAAATAGCGACCGGATAATAAAACTGTCATGGTAAATATATTGTCAAAAATGACAAACTTCACGATGCAATCATCAGATCGGAGGCAGTACTAACAGTGTTGCCAGTTCCCGAAATATAAACGGCTACCCTCGTACATTCCATCTGCTCTGATACCACGACTGTATGATCTTCAAATGTTGGTGGAACCTTTTCCCCCGCTCACCACTGACTCCACCAGGATTTTTCGGGAGTCGGTAAGATTAGATACGTAGAAAATGCAATTTAATGCTCATATTGCAACCAAAAATTTCGAAGTTCTCCAAGAGTTGCTGAACAATTTCAGCGTAATTATGTGCTTGTGCATTTCCAAATCTTTGACGAGGTTTTCGAATGCCGACCAAGCATTCTTTTGGAGTTCTGTCATTCTGATGAAATGTTCATTAACTAGCTACCGATTCTGTGGACCGTTACCGTGGTACACCTTGTTCAGTACATGAGAAAGGTGCACTCATAGGAAATGACTCTTTGGTGTGGGTTTTTGGGATGGACGAATTATTACTCCATATTTCTTGCAAGACGAAGCCAGGAATGCAGTTCCAGTTAATGGTGACCCTTACTGTAACACGATAAGGGCATTTCTGTGGTTCCAGCAGAATAGAACAACCTATCACACAGAAAGAAAAGCTACGCAGTTCTTGCAAAAAAGATTTTTGAACCACGTCATCTCAAATAATGGCAACCACAAACGGTCACCTAGATATTGTGACTCACCTTATCTGATTTTTGACTACGAGGTTAGGTTTTTTGGATGTGAGGTGTTGTTCGTTGATTTGTTGTTTCTCATATTCTAACCACCCAGCATCAACTGATGAGCTTAAGAATGGAATTGGATGACTGATGTAATTGTACGATACATTCTAACCACCCAGGATCAGCTGATGGACTTAAGAATTGAATTAGATAATTGATGAAAAAATTGTGCGATAAATGTGCGAAAATATATCCGGAAATTTTAATAAAAGAGCAAAAGTTTGCCAACCAAATAATGCCGGTCACTTGTTAGATGTTCTATTTTAAACTTAATTGTAGTATATTTATAATAGTATAATTATTCGAAAGAAAATAAGTCTTTTATTGAAGCATTAAATGGTGCGGTTTTATTGGACTACCATTTATTGGGTTGGCAACTAAGTACTTTCGGTTTTTACTGATAGAGAGCGTTGCTTTATTTTTTGTATAACGTATGTTAGTGCTGTACTTTACCGTTTGTCGCGTGATACTAGTCACATTGACGTAACTTCAGAAGCAAGTAGTGCGTGATTTTTATTAAAGCTATTAGTTGTGGGTTAATTTTAAATGGAGTACAGAAACGAACATTTTCGATATATTTTACTATTTTTTTCCGTAAAGGAAAGAAAGCTGCTGCGGCTCATAAAAAGATATGTGAAGTTTATGGTGCTAATGGTGCTAACAGAACGCACGTGTCAGAATTGGTATAAAAAATTCCGCTCTGGAGTTTTTTCCCTTAAAGATGAGCAACGTTCTGGTCGGCCTACTGAAGTTGATGATGACCAAATCAAAGTCATAATTGAAGAGGATCCTCATATAACTGTTCGAGAGGTTGCGGAGAGGCTACATGTATCGCACACAACAATTGAAAAACATTTAAAATGTCTTGGGCTAGTTAAGAAGCTTGATATTTGGGTACCTCACGAATTGAATGAAATTCATTTAACACAAAGAATCAACTTTTGCGATATGCACCTTAGACGAAATGAAACCGACCCTTTCTTAAAAAGAATCATCACTGGTGATGAAAAATGGGTCCTGTACAGTAACATAGTCCGAAAACGATCATGGTGCAAAGACGATGAACCAGCTCAAACAGCATCGAAAGCTGAATTGCATCCAAAAAAGATCATGCTGTCAGTTTGGTGGGATTACAAAGATGTTGTGCTTTTTGAGCTGCTTCCAAGGAATCAAACGATCAATTCTGATGTTTACTGTCAACAATTAATAAAACTGGATGAAGGAATCAAAGAAAAACGGCCAGAATTGTCAAATCGGAAAGGCATAGCTTTCCACCAAGATAATGCGAGGCCTCACACATCTTTGGCAACTCGTGGGAAACTATTGGAGCTTGGCTGGGAAGTGACGCCACATCCCCCATACAGCCCTGATCTAGCACCATCTGATTATCATTTATTTCGAAGTTTGCAGAATTCTTTGAATGGTAAAATTTTCACAAATGACGATGACCTTCACTCGCACCTGGTTCAGTTTTTTGCTGATAAGAACCAGAAATTTTATGAGCGCGGAATCGTGCAGCTGAACGAAAGATGGCAAAAGGTCATTGAGAAAAATGGAAAATATATTATTGTATAATTGATTAAAAACTATTCTTTGTTTAAAAAGTGTTTTATTTTATACTACAAAACCGAAAGTACTTAGTTGCCAACCCAATAAAATAAATTTGGTTTTTGGAAACTTATTTGCTATCAAATTTTAAACTAATCTTTTAGTACACCATTAAAATACAGTAAATTTCAAAAATCTAATTTTTAACTGCCCATTTAACTTTGTAATTGCACCTCACGTTGCTACTGTTTAAAATGAATTTTTACGGTTATAATAAGGCGTTAGTCATTGTATATACAACGATTGTATATCGCTGTTTATTCATTACAACTACATTTAAAATCTTTATTTAATTCAACACAACGCCACTTAAAAAAACAGACAAAAAACAAGATTTAAATCACTAATAATTACTAACGAAAACATGTGTAAAAATAGATTTCTATATATATGTACATATATATTGAAGGGAAAAAGAGCTTTCACTTTCATTTGTCCTTTCGGGCACTCGAACAAAGCCCAACGTAACTGCAAACTCGTTCGGAACAGAACAGGAACGTAGGGCTGGTTAGTAACATGCCGATAGAGTACAAGGACAAGGACATATTGAGTGCGCATGTGCAGGCCCAGTACAGCTGACATTGATTTCCTCATTCGGAAATTTTCCATATGATTTCCGGCCGTCCCTCGGTTCCGCATAAATATTATGTGTACCGATTGGAAGGGCAGGTCTTTTCGGTTATGTGGAAAATAATCCTCCAGAATTGGTGGGATTTGAATGGAACCCAGACTACTCCTATAATGTATTGTAACGTAGCTGGGAGGGTTCAATTACTTTGGTTATTAATTATTAGATACTATCTACGAATCTTAGCCTTCTGTGTCTATATAAGAGCGATGTAAATTTAAACCTCATTCGAGATATATATCGTGACGTAAATATTATAACACCTAGTTATTATATTTTGATAATTATTTGATAACAGACGGAAATATACGGTTACATGTAAAATTGTCCGGACAAACAGGTTTTTATTTGTATTGAAGATAAAAAATTATAAAGAAATCAAACACGGTGTGATATTACCAACATTTCCGAGTATATTTTCAGAATATTACATCCTAAATTCATAATAATTACAGTAAATAGTAATACGACTTTTATTGTGTTCGAAAATATCCAAAAAATATCAAAAATATTGGATGAACTTTGAAATAGTAGCTACCTGAAGGTAACTTTGATGGAGACTGTGGTTGATTGAAATAATCGGAAAGGTAAACAACTACAATGTTGTCATCATCAGCACATAATTGATCAGTGTCTGAGATGGATCACGCACTGATTTATTTCACATACTGAATCAGGTGATCAAAATACGTAAGATAGGACCATTACCGATTTGGACGAAAATTTTCGCGATTTTCGCAACTTGCAAAAGGGTTTTTTGCGAATATCTCGAGAACCGAAAGAGATACGATGCCAAATGGGTACATTTTCTGAATCAGCAGATCAAAATACATAAGATAGGACCATCGAATCGGCGAAAACCGCAACTTTATTTTTTTCGAGAACCGAAAGAGATACGATGCTATGTACGGGTACTTTCTGAATCTGGAGATCAAAATACGTAAGATAGGATCATCGAAACGGCAAAAATCGCAATTTTATATTTTTCATTTTAGCCGAATTCAGTTTTTTGCGAATATCTCGAGAACCGACAGAGCTAGCGCATTTCCGTTGTGTTTTTCGTAATCAGCAGGTTCGAATACATAATGTAGAGGCATGAAAACGTTGAAAATCGACACTTCGATTTTTCTGATTTTTAAATTTCATCGCTTGAGGTTCAAAAAAATCGCAAAAATCTTCAGTTTTCCGGCCATATCTCGAGAACGCGTCGTCGTAGCGGGTTCCGGTTTGCAGCAGTCGATTCCCGATGTCAAGACGCATCCAGCAGTGTCTGTCCGGTCACTGAGGCCCTTGGTTCACGAGATAGCATGCCGAATTTAATGAAAATCAAAAATTTTCGCGATTTTCGCTACTTGGAAAAGTGTTTTTTGCGAATATCTCGGGAACCGAAAGAGATACGATGCCAAGTAGGGATACTTTCTGAATCAGGAGATCAAAATACGTAAGTCAGCAATTTAATATGTTCCCTGGTCTTAAAATGAACACATACTAAAATATAATATACCCACACTTCCACTTATGTGACTTTTTTAAAAGTCGTATCTTCCGAAAGTCAGAGGCAAGGATACGTTATCAAATCTTCGAAACATCTTTTTATCAAACACTCTGTATATATAGCATAAAATTATAGCTTCTGAAGTATGAAACAGAAAAATTCTGATTTTAGCCGTTCTTTTAGATCGTATATACAAAGCAGTTTTTTGAAAATTTCCTGATTTCCACACAAGACTCGAACCAGCGTCTTATACCAGCCAGACACGTGTCTTCAGTATTAACCCATGGAGAATGGTGAATTCGATTCTTCTGACGTGTTATAAATTGCATTATTGAATTTAAATTATTTATTTATTCAATGAAACCCACGGTAGGTTTTTAAGTGCATGTAATTATGAGCTTTTACTATATGAAACTGAAAAATCGTATATATAGTGGTGAAATTTTTGAAAAAATTCATGCCCGGTTGGCATAGGGTCGCAGTCTTGCACGGAGAGTTCTTTAAAAAATTACTGCTATATATATGCGATGTAAAAAGCGGTTAAAATTAAAGTTTTCCACCCTGTATATATATTCTGAACTTCTAAATTCAATACAACGGTACACAGGTGTGGCGACTCGATCAAAGTTTAAATCTTTCCTTATTACGAGATTTCTCTTCATTCTTCTCGTTTGGAAAAAACCTTAGGATATCAACAACCTTGTCTAATAAATTTTACAAAAATTAACTAATAGAAGCTTCGGCAGTCATCCAGAGTTAGCTTTATTTATGCTTTATTTTATAAACTCTCAATTTTTACTCAATTTTCTCTTTTAAAGTAAATCTTAACCGCTTAAGATTAATATCTAACCCTTTCCACATTAATTTTCGTATTCTGTATACGTATTTCGACAACTAAGTTATCACCATCAGCAGATAATTAAACAGTGTCGCACCTGTAAAACTACGGCAAAAACCCACACGAAATAAATTCCGTACATGATCTGTACCATCGAAAGCCAAAACGCATACTGATATTTAATTGTTTAAATATTTGGTGATGACGGTAACTTAGTTGTCGAAACGCATATACAGAATAAGAAAATTAATGTGGAAAGGGGTTATATATCAACCTTCAGTGATTAAGTTAATCTACCACAGGCTCCATCAAAATTACCTTTAAAAATAAATCAAACTATTCAAAATCTAAATAGTCCAATGTTAAAAATCGTTTTCTTCTTTCCTATGCCGACACATAAAAAATGCATGTACAAATATTTCGTCCTTACTAACGCTTTGCAAAGTCTTAAGAGTACCACTTAAGAAATGAACTTTTACAAACAATTGCCACAACGCGATGATTCATAATGGAAATAAAAACATTAAAAGAGAACATTTTCAGCGATCATGATTGTTGGTACTGGATTAAACAATAACCTCACCTATCGATGTTGTTTACTGCAAAAGAGTTGCAGAGAAAGTTGCTTTGCAGCTTCAAGCATGACCTCGTCAAGATATATGCTTGCCGATATAGCTAGCGCCAGGAGTGGCCTTTTCCGCTGGAGGCGCCAAGAAGAAATCTCAATACACGACGAACTACTAATAATTTGTTTTAATATGAAGACTTCGAGATACGAAAAGAAGCGTTTTAGTAATAAGTGGAGGAAGGGCGAAGAAGAATAGTCAATTAATGTGTTTAAATATTAATAATTCAGTTTCAATATAACTAATAACATTTAAAATAGATTTTCGATTACATAAATTTTTAGTTAAATTATTAAATACAGACAGCGGTAATCTCATTTTTAGTAACCGAATAAATGTAAGCAAACTAATTTAATAAACATTTCAAATTTAAGTGATCAAACTGGATATTCTTTTTATTTAAAAATAGTCAAGGAAACCTAATAATTGTATTTAAGATTATCTACAGGGATATTACGAGAATAAAAATATGCAATGTGATAATAGATTCCCAATTTAATAAATTTTTTGTTAAATTATTAAATAAAGATCACAGTTACCTAATTTTTAGTAACCAAATAAATACAGGGTGTCTATAAAAGAACTCCGGGGTTTAAAAAATTAATATTTTTTAAACTATAAAAGATAGCAAAATTTGATCAATTCCTTTGAAACAAGCAGCTCAAAGAGTTTTACTCATACCAATTGGGAATGTTTCTCTCAACAGTTGGCAGCGCTGCGGAGCGTTGACCTTGAAATGACGTAGCGGCTGCGGCAGGCAGTCAGTGTCGTCTGGACTGCCGCGCTATGGCGACGCCTCAACAAAAGGCTCAATGTGTTATTTGGCTCATAGAAACTAATTCTGTTGTTACTGTACAAAGAAACTTTCGACGTAGCTATGGTGTTGACCCGCCTACAGACAAAACAATTCGTCAGTGGTTATGTGCGTTCAAGGAAACAGGAAGTGTTTTGAAGCAAAAGTCGCCGGGTAGGCCGCGTGTGTCTCAAGAGAATGTGGACAGAATCCGAGCTTCATGCACTCGAAGCCCTAAGAAATCGTTAACAAGACGCAGTCTGGACTTGGGGTTACCAAGATCAACAGTCCATAAGGTAATTCGTAAAAGACTTCGTTTAACTGCCTACAAGATACAACTTTTACACCATATCAAACCGGCAGACAAGGTTAAGAGATTCGAATTTTCTGTTTCCATGCTGGATAAAATTGATGAAGATAATGATTTTTTAAAAAGTGTGGTTTTTAGTGATGAAGCTACTTTTCATGTGAACGGAACTGTAAACAGGCATAATTACAGAATTTGGAGTTCAGAGCCGCCCCATGAGTTTATTGAGTACGAACGTGACACGCCCAAAGTGAATGTTTGGTGTGCTCTTATGCGTGACAGAGTCATAGGTCCCTTCATTTTTGTCGAAAGGAATATCAATGGTGATGTCTATTGTGACATGTTAGAGGAGTATGTTTGTCCTCAGTTGGATGACATTGAGGCGGAGAAAGGTTTAGTTTACTTCCAACAAGATGGGGCGCCGCCACACTTCAGTTTGCGTGTGCGTGAGTCACTGGACGCTCGTTTCGGCAACAGGTGGATTGGAAGGGAAGGACCTATTCCATGGCCACCAAGGAGCCCTGATATGACTCCGTTGGACTTTTTCTTCTGGGGGCATATCAAGAATCTTGTGTATGCGGAGAAAATTCGAAATGTTCGCCATCTCAGGGAACGAATAGAGAATTGCGTGGCGTCCGTTCCCCCAGACATGCTCGCCAGGACATGGGAAGAGGTAGAATACCGTTTCGACGTGTGCCGTGCCACTCACGGAGCTCACATTGAACTTCACTAAGTTGTTAAAAAATCTTGAAAATGTAAGCTTTCTAATCATGTATAAAACATGTATGTACGTTTTTTACTTTCTTAAAATATTTTGTCTTAAAACCCCGGAGTTCTTTTATAGACACCCTGTATATACAAACTAGTTAAATAAACACTTCAAATTTAGTTGTTAAACCTGGATACTTTTTTTATTATTTAAAAACAATCTAAGAAATCTAGTAATTTTTTGCATAGTAAGGGGTGATAAATTTGGAGGTCCTTTTTTGAAAAATAAAAAAAAATAGAAACTTCAATTCTATCGCGTATTCTTTATTATCATACAGAAGATCCCATACGCTACTAAAATAACGTAAAAGTTTTACACGTCTCACGCTTTGTTTGTCAAAAAAATCTGTTTCCTGTTAGCAACAAAAACTAACTTCCAGCTAACTTGTTACTAATAACATCAACCATGGTTTTTCCAGTCTTGTTTTATTATATTATATTACCATTGACTTTTATATAATGTGAATAATTTCTTTCAATGCGCGTTGCTTTCAACTCTATAAAAACTGTTCTTTTACTATGCTATCTGCTTCTGGGCTTCCGGGCGGGATCCGCGTCACTTGTATATCTGCCGACGTTTTGTACCCATTTGTATGGGACATCTTCAGGGCTGAACTACTGCACTGAAACTTTTTTTGAAACAATTTCAGTGCAGTAGTAGTGAAAAGCGGCCACAATACGAGCAGAGGCACGAAAAGATGATTCTACAACATGACAACGTTCGGCCTCACGTTGCCAAACCCGTTAAAACCTACTTAGAAACGCTCAAATGGGAGGTCCTACCCCACCCGCCATATTCCCCAGATATTGCGCCGTCCGATTATTACTTGTTCCGTCGATGGCACATGGTATGCCTAATCAGCAGTTCCGCTCATATGAAGACATCTCAAAATGGCTTGATTCGTGGATAGCTTCAAAAGACGAACACTTCTACCATGACGGTATTCGAGCTCTGCCAGAAAGATGGAAAAAAGTTGTCGCTAGCGATGGGAAATATTTTGAATGATTCATTTGTAAACATTTTTTTCACAATAAAGTTGCATTTTCATCAAAAAAACAGCGAGAACTTAGTTGCGCACCTAATAATAAACTCCATTAATGTCTTTCTGGAATTATTTAATAATTGCTTTCATAATTTTATTGTGTCTTTTTACGTATTTCATACGTACGATGGATTTTTTGAAAATAAGGCCTTCTTTGATTCTATTTATTCACAGTTAAAGCATAAATTAACTTAATTTACAAGTTTGCGAACGCAACGTGATAATAATACCGTACTTGTGCAAAATTATATTAATTTATTTGAACATGATTCAAACTTTCAAAACAGTTCAGCCTTATTTATAGTGCGCCCGACTAAATGCTTTATATTATTTACGTCACTTGCACAACATGGAAATGACGTTTAAAAATTTTCTCGCCATAAATAAGTTCGCTTCTAACTACTGCAGATTCGCTCAGACACTAGCAAAAGTAAAGTTAATTAATGACTCCCGTTTGATGTTGAACAACACAAAATTAAAATGAAAATTATAAGGACTCGTTATTTATAAAGCGTTTGATGTGAAACCTTATGTTGAATACAACTTCTTTAGGATAAGTACGTGTGTT
This sequence comes from Dermolepida albohirtum, assembly GCA_031893035.1. NCBI lineage: Eukaryota > Metazoa > Arthropoda > Insecta > Coleoptera > Scarabaeidae > Dermolepida > Dermolepida albohirtum. The sequence continues at coordinate 128,772 of JAVIWB010001701.1, forward strand.
ATGACTGTTTAATTTTGCATTGATACAACTTTAGTTTGTATACATCAGGTTGACATTTTCAATATTGAATCCCACCTTAACTCTTTGTAAGGTAAATTTTCTTCTTTTACGTTTAATTATGTAGACGTGGGTCGCTCAAATAATTTTAATTAAATAAATGGTATTAAATGTTTCACAAAGCATTCCACCTTAGTCAACTTGTGCCTGTTTTTTTTGTACATATATAGTAGATATTTGTTACAAATTTAAATTTACGTTGTCAAGAGGATATAAAGTAAAGGGTTTTCCAATAGGGATTTGACAACTTTTAATTCAATTTGTGAACGCACCCTTTCACTAATCATCGAACTGTCACTGTCAATTTATTCAGTAAACTTAACATTTTCATCATGGTAAAGTACACGAACGAACAACGTCTGCAAATTATAAAAATTTACTACAGAAATTCGGAGTCGGTGACCGCTACTTTAAGAGCGTTAACTCCGATTTTCGGTCGTAATTCTCGCCCTAGTAGACAGGCAGTAACAAGTTTAGTGCAAAAATTTGAGTCTACATATTCGTTGTGTGATGTTGCCGTGCCAGTGAGACAACGGGTTGGTCGAAGTGTCGAAAATATCGCTGCCGTTGAAACGTGCGTAGCAAATGATCCAAATCAGTCAATTCCAAGGTGTTCTTAAGAGTTGGGCATCGCCCAGACCACTTTATGGCGAATTTTGCGTAAGGATCTTGGCTTACACCCATACAAGATCAAGCTGACTCAAGAATCGAAACCGATGGACCATTTGAAGCGACGTACGTTCTCCGATTGGGCTCTGGAAAAGATGCGCCAAGATGATCAATTTCATCGCAAAGTCATTTTCAGTGACGAAGCTCATTTTTGGCTCAATGGGTTCGTCGATAAGCAAAATATGCGTTATTGGTCGGGTGAAAATCCACATGTGCTTCATGAAACACCACTTCATCCACAAAAAATAACTGTTTGGTGCGGTGTGCATACCGGCGGCGTCATAGGGCCATATTTTTTCGTCGACGATAATGATCGTCACGTTACTGTGAATGGTAACCGTTATCGCGCCATGATTACCGATTATTTTTGGCCCGAATTGGAAGATATGGACTTGGACAACATGTGGTTTCAGCAGGACGGTGCCACAAGTCACATCGTTTGCTGATAGAAACTTACGATGAGCCTGCTCCAACCATAAAAACATGTGAGGCGTGATTTCGGCAATTCAAAAGTAGTGATTTCGACGTGCAAGACAAAGAACGTTCTGGTAGACCGAAAATGTTTGAAGATGCGAAACTGCAGGAGTTATTGGATGAAGATCCAGCCCAAACTCAAAACCAACAGGCAGAAGAGTTAAATGTGGCCCAAGAAACGATTAGCGACCGAATGGGAAAAATCAAAAAGATGAGAAAATGGATGCCACATCAATTGAATGACAGGCAAATAGAAAAACGAAAAATCGTCTGTGAAATGCTGCTTCAAAGGTATGATCGGAAGTCATTTCTGCATCGAATAGTCATGGGTGATGAAAAATGGAGCTCAAAGGAGAATGGAAGAATCAATGTTTGGAGGTAATTTTAAAGTGTAACCCCTTGCCACATTAATTTTCGTTTTCTGTATACGTATTTCGACAACACTGCGCCCGGAGGAACACCTATGTCCATTGGTCTTGATGTCGATATATATCTGCCACACTTTGTTCTTTGAGTTCTATTACTCAAATAGGTTCTGAACCATGACAGTTCTGTACTTTCAACTCCATATTTTTCCAATTTCTGTAGTAGGATGTCTCTATTGACAATTTTAAATGCTTTCTTTAAATCTAAAAACACTGCCGCAACACACCTTTTACCCCACCCCCCCCCACTTCAATCTTCCATTCAGATACGACGAGATTCAGTAGCGATTCATAGTTATGTCTACTGTGAAGTTAATCGTCGGAAATTTTTAATTTAACTACTTGACGAAATCTTACAAAGTTACATTTATGTGTATGTATTGAAAATCGCAAAAATATGTAACTTGGAATCAAATCACGAGTACTCCCAGGTATCAGAAAAAAACGCTAATGTATTTCAAGACTGATTTCGAAGAATTTACATAGGCATAAAATGCGCAGTGGTTTTTGCACCGCTTAAAACATTACATCTTGAATTGAGTGTACAATAAAGAGTTTTAAGTTCTTTCTATAATAAATCTTTTTTTTAAAAACATCGAAGACGTGTTAAATAATAGTCATTCATAAATCGAAAACATTAAACACAGGAAATACATTTGTGTCGGTTTTCGCGAATTATGTTTGGAAATAGAGAAATTGGCCACAGAAAAATGACATACATTTGTTGTGGATTGTAATTCGACAATAAACGGGGAAAAAAAATAGATTTTACGGCTCCGGTTTTCAAATTAGTACCGAATTGTCGACGATGGATAAGGAAAGGATAACATGGTGTTGTAGTTGTACATATAATTCCAGGAAGAAGATAGAACTGTGGAACCATTAGAATCGTATTAAAGCGATTAATTTGATTTTATTTCTATTGAGCATGTTTCCGGTTACAATGAAATGTTTCGCTTTATCCTTTCTTTGTATATTGATATTTTCAAATAAATTGCATAATTTTTACACAATAATATACAAAAAAAAAGGGAAAATGAAGGTTGGTTAATTCAAGTTACAGTTAAAGGCGGGCGGCAAGGGGAAGACCTGCAAAAATTGTAAATTATTATTTAAAAAAAATGTGATCGTCCATTTCATTTTTGACTATCAACTGTGTCAAATGTTCATTAGTACAAAATTAGAAGTATTTCATTTACGTAACTCACTAACTTAACAGTTTCTTTCGTATCTATGCAGTCGGATGCTCAATGCCTTTTCAAATAGATTCAAATCACATTTACTTATATTTTATCACCTTGGGAGTACCTCAGGAGTCGGGTTCTCTGATATGTCTGTTACTTTTTTATTGATGTCTTGACAATTTTTACTATCAAAAATCGGATTTCAATTGTTTATTCTTGTAGTATCATATTACGATCAATGGAGTTCGCTATCGCACCATGTTGGAAGATTATTTTTGACGAAAATTGGACTTGACATCAGTGATATGTGATTCCAACAAGATGATACCACATGCCACACAGCTGGTCAAACAATTGATCTGTTGAAGGGGAAATTCGGTAACCGTGTAATCTCGAGAAATGGTTTCTAGTGTCCACATCGTTAATGCCTTTTAACACCGTCGTATTTTTTTTATTGAGTTAGATTAAGTCGTTGGTTTATGCCAACAAGCCAACAACGTTGGAAGAACTCAAAAACAATATCGAACGTGAAATTGTCAACGTTTGATATATGTGAAAAAGTATTTGAAAATTGACTTCAAAGAATCAATCCCTGCGAACGTACTCGCGGTGGTCATATGAGTGAGATTGAATTCCATAGTTAAATGTAACATGTGTACTGCACCTAGAATAAATTTCAGCCCAATATCTCAATTATCCTGTGTTTTATTTAAATACAAAACTGTTATGTCCTTATTAATCACTGAAGGTTGATATATAACCCCTTTCCACATTAACTTTCGTAATTCTGTGTACGTATTTCGACAACTAAGTTGTCATCATCAGCAGATAATTAAGCAGTGTCGCACCAGGTGAACTACGGCAAAAAAATACCCGTACGAAAAAACTAATTCCGCACACGATCCGTACCGCTGAAAGACGCAACCACAGGCTCCATCAAAACCACCTTCATGTCCTTATTAAAAAACCCGATATATTTACTGCGACTAATTTCGTCTATTAGGACATTATCGACAAAGTACAATACAGGTTACAATCTCCTTTATATAGGAAAATTAAAAAGAAGATTGTAACCAACAATTTTAATATAAATTATTTTTTTTTATTTCACTCACAACAAAATTTGGCGCACTTCAACATGGTATTACTATCCACCGTATATAACATTTCTTATCTGTTCAATAATAACAATAATCTACAGTCAAAAACGACATTTATTGATCTATAGCTCTTTTTCACTAGAATTGTAACCTATAGATACTTCTTCAATAGACAATGTCAAACCAACAAACTAGTAATTGTTTTTCCTACTTCCGATTAGGTTAGCTTGAATCTTACCATCTACTTTTATCAATAACGCTATTACCAGATGTTCTTCCTACTTGAATTCTTAACAAAATCGAGCACGATCACTATACACGTATGAATTATTAACATTAAATCTAAGCCTTAAAATAGTTAATAATTAAAACAATTTCAAATTTTTTTTCCCTTTTTTTAAGGAACGAAATTGTTAGTATAACCGGTTCATACAACCTTCCATTTTTCGTGATATATTAACTTCTCTCATATATTATTTTCGTTCAATTGTCGGACGAACGTTACTTAAAAACATAAATCATATTTGAAAAACGTTTTATTCTCATGGCAGGACTAGCTTTTTTACGACCATCTTCTTTTATTCGGCTTCCGTTTTCAACCCGACATTAAATGACCTCAATGAATGAAAAACGTACAGCGCCAGAAAAGAATGAAAAAAGAAACATACGATAACGAAGCTTATTACTTTAAATGGTTTATATGTAGTTTAATATAACAAAAGAAATTCGGAGAGCTATTCTCTAGAAAATCGTAGAATATTGTAGAAGCAGTGCTCGTATATATATATACAATATATATTGGGTCTGGGAAAAAGTTCGTGGCGTTTTTTCAGTAAAATTCAACTGGTCCCCGCATGGCGCGTGGACGAATTCATTTAAACCGAATATGCTCCATTATTATCGACAATGTTTCGCCATTTTTTTGGTAGATCCATGATCCCATCGGTGAAAAACTTCTGTGGTTTCTGGTCGAAAAACTGAATCAAGTAGTTTTCACAGGCTTCTTTTGAAACCAACTTAATTCCATTGAGAGAGTTCTGCAGAGATCGAAACAGATGATAGTCAGAGGGTGCTATATCCGGACTGTAAGGTGGGTGCATCAAAACTTCCCAACCAAACTCTCTCAATTTTTGACGGGTCATCAAAGAAGTGTGTGGTCGGGCGTTGTCATGATGGAAGACAACACCTTTCCTATTAATCAATTCGGGCCGTTTTCTTTCAATCGCCTGGCGTAATCTCTCTAGTTGTGCACAGTAGAGTTGAGAATCAATCGTCTGACCAGTTGGAAGTAGCTCGTAGTGGACGATTCCCCTCCAGTCCCACCATACACACAGCATCACTTTTTTTGGCGTCAATGTTGGCTTAGCGAACGCTTGTGACGGCTCACCATCCTTTATCCACGATCTTTTACGCTTCCGATTATCGTACGTAATCCATTTTTCATCTCCGGTTATTAAACGTTTCAGAAACGGCTCGATTTCATTCCGTTTCAGCAGCGCATCGCAGATGTTAATTCGGTCCATCATGTTTTTCACGCTCAACTCATGAGGAACCCATACGTCAAGCTTTTTTTGTAACCAGCTTTGTGTAAATGGTTCAAAACAGTTTTGTGGTCAATGCCTAGCTCCATGCCAATATCGACACTGCTGATATGCTTATCTTGTTGGACTTTTTCAAGAATTTCATCAGATTTTTCAGTGATTGGACGACCGGAGCGTGACTCATCTTTCACATTGAAATTTCCAGAACGAAAGCGAGCGAACCATTTCCGCGCAACAGATTTCGATAAAGTACCTTCACCGTACACAGCACAAATTTTATCACAAGCCTGCGCAGCGTTCTTCCCCTTATCATAATAATATTGCAGAATATAGCGAAATTTCTCATTATTCTTCTCCATTTTCAAGTGCGAATAACTTTCCAACCACTGCACCGATTACAATGTTTCTACGCTCAAACTAACGTTCGGAAGGTCATCTAAAAAACGAGCCGTCGGTGGTGTCGCTGTGACTTGTTGTTCTTTAGTTATCGGCAACCAATGCCATCTATCGGGAAAAACGCCACGAACTTTTTCCCAGACCCAATATATACTTATATAGGGTATATATATATATATATATATATATATATACTAAATATATAGAGTTATCCCAACAATAAAATGGTGAGCATTATTTGCCGAGATTACGGAATAAAAAACAAACCAATGATAGTAATAATCGTAAAAGTAAGAGAAAATAGAAAGACAGGGGAAAAGGAAAAACTACTTTGGATTTTAAGCGAGCGCGCAAAAATACGATCAATTTACGTATTATCGATATCTTGGGAATCATCAACTTTAACCCGCATTAAACTTGATCCTCGCAGAAAAACATGCTTATACAGGGTCGTCGAAAAAATTATTATTGCTTTACGTATTTTTTCTGTTCGCCATAAGACATTAGCTAATACAAAAAAAGAACAAACGCGTACATTATGTCCGTTTTCTTCGATAACCCGCCGACATTTTTCAATTTCATTTCTCGTTTATCGAAGAACCTCTTTCCGTTGACGAGAAACTTTGAATATTGCACCTCGCAAGGAATATTGAAGCGAACGAAGCACAGGTGAAAGTCTGAAGGTGCAAAGTTGGGCGAGTATGGTGAATTTATTGTCATATCCCATCCGAGCTCCAATAATTTTGAGGGGCGATCAAACTTGGGTTTGGTTTCGCGTTGTAGTAACGAAATATGATTAAATAACTGCTAACCTTTCAAGATGATTGGATTATAAAACACTTGATCTGAATATATTATGAACAAAATATATATAAAGTGTATTTCGTAAAGAAAAACGATGTGAGAAATTTAATATATTTGATTTGTTCGAGTTGTTCGAGTTGTTTTAAAATTATCCCATTGAGATGATGTAGTTTTTAAATCAGAAAAAAGCATATTTTGATAACTGAGTTGATATCATCGGTAGCTATAAAAAGCGCTATTTTAAATAAGTTTTTATAGTTTTATAGATATAATAGAGAATGGAGGGGGAGAGCCAAGTAGGATAATTATGTTTGTGGTTAAATTTAGGAGCAGAACAATGCAAGATAGCATATATTTTGATGTAAAAATCATAGTTTTATTGAAAAAAGACCAATCCATCGCAAAAAATTAAAGTAATCCTTACGATAGTCGACTGTGTAAAAATTATATCTTATATTGTTATTGGAAGGGAAAATTATTAGTTTTGAGGACTTTCGGTTAGGTATGGAGATGTCTAGAGCAGAATGATGAGCATCCTTCTTACGATAGTTGACTTTGTAAAAATTATATCTAATATTGCTATGGGAAGGAAAAATTGTTAGTTTGGAAGACTTTGCGTTAGGCACAGTGATGTCTAGAGCAGAATGATGAGCGCCCTCCTTACGATAGTCGACTTTGTAAAAATTATATCTAATATTGCTATGGGAAGGAAAAATTGTTAGTTTGGAAGACTTTGCGTTAGGCACAGTGATGTCTAGAGCAGAATGATGAGCATCCTTCTTACGATAGTCGACTTTGTAAAAATTATATCTAATATTGCTATGGGAAGGAAAAATTGTTAGTTTGGAAGACTTTGCGTTAGGCACAGTGATGTCTAGAGCAGAATGATGAGCATCCTCAGTAATAAATGGTAATTAATCTTGTTCCAAATAAAATAACATAATTTCAATTTAAATAAAAATACCCCCTCCATAAATGCAGATATAAATATCAACTAAACTTTTAAAGCCAGAGTACTACGCATTAAGCTGCAATAATTGTTAACATTTTTAATTCTAGGTCAAAAAAACATTTTATTTCAGTTAATAATAAGACAAAAATATGAATCAATTGCAAATCAGTAACTCCGTACTGTTAATAATAAATTAAATACAATTTATATTATAAATTGTGTAATTCGAAGTTTATCTAACAGAGAAAAAATGTCGGTACAATTTTATACAATTAATTTACAGCATACTACGAAATTATGGACGGCAGGTAATTGTTCGTAAGGCTTCGTCCTGTTCAAAATGTATCTGCTAGTAGATAGACTGTCATTTGAATAATTAAACAATTCCAAAGCAAATTGATCCCACTCACTCACAGTGAAAAGGGTTCATCCATTTCGTGACATCTATTCTCGAACCCTCGAAACCATAACACAGCGTATGCGTTCACTTTCATTCGTATTAATAAAACACAATTTACAGTGTTAGGGTCGTTCGCAATTTCCCTGGTTAAGTCGAGTGCACGGGCACCTGTGTGTGCGTGTAGAACTCCTCTGGCTATAGGTAATAATTTTTTTTCCTTTCCTTTGGCACCTATCTACGTCGTTCCTCATCCACCTGTCATCCGTATTCCTCCCGCCGTCCTCTCCCTACTCAATACGAACAATAATGAAATATATTACTAGGGTTGATGTGTAGACTAGCATGCTGATGGGAAAACAGAGGCGTAACGCCTAGATGTTTAAAGGTAAAAAAGGTAAAAAGCTTAATAAAGAAAAAGTTGAGGACGTCCAAACTTTCTTCGACTCCAAACATTAGAAATTCTCGTAACTGAATTCGTACGTTTCTTAACCGTTAACTTATTATAATATCCAAGCAAGAAGACGTTGTTTTTGTTAATAAAAATCTTTTTCTAAAAACTAAACAGTTATCGATTTCGATAATAATAAGTAAGTTTTTCCAGAACAGCTTATATTAATGTGCAGCTAGTGGTGAGCAGGGTGAGCGGCTCCACCAAGAGTTGAAGATCATAGAGGCACGGTACCAGAGTAAATGAAATGTTTATATGATGGCTGACTATTGTTGGAGCATCAAACAAGACTGTCCACATATTGTACACTCCGGGAATAGCTAAAAACTATACACAGCCTTTTTATGAATAAAATTATCCTCTATGAACAATATATTTGATAATTTTTTCCTTTATTTTATTTTGTATGCACATTTTATATGCCTTTTGGTACAAAGATGACATAATAATAATCCTTTTTTGCTCAACAGAAAGAAACTTCCATTTACAGCACAAAAATACTGGAAAAGCCAAAGTAAAGCAATTCGAAAGGAAATATTGAATGGTCTAAGAGATCAAAAGCTTTAACAAAATCGGTAAACACCGCAATCCATTTCACCACAGGTATACTAAACTTTACTTAAATATCAAATAAAAGAAATCAGACCAGATGTTGCAGGTCTAAAGTGGCAGTTGAGTTTTAAGTAATGGATATAATCTAAAGTAAGCACCATATTCTAAAACCTTGGGGAAAAGCTTGGCAGTTCATAATGATATTGGACGATAGTTTGGGTTGTTCGACGACTTCCTGGCCTTCAATACATGAGTAAGCCTTGCAATTTTCCAAATACGTGGAAAAGTACAAGATGATATAACAAGATTGAACATTTTGATTTAGGGAACATTTCAAATATAAAAACCTCGAAGAAGAAAAACACATATTCAATAAAATTTTCTCCACTGTTTTTCCTTGTAAATATGTGCATATGAAGAAATTGGTAATGTTGCAGATTAGTAAGAGCAGGATAACAAATTGAGATTTAAATGTCTTGCTAAATCTTGACAAATACATATATCTTTATAACATATTTCAGAATTTCTAACCTACTTCAGTGTCTTTACGTAGACCAAATTTAAATTTCTTAAAAATCCGAAATAAAGGACTTGAAAATTCTGTTTAATATCATCTATAGTGTATCATGCATCATGATAACTTAGTTATCCATTAGGCTAGACGACTACGAACTTCGTTCTTTCGTTTGAACGAGAAAGGCAGGTAATGTTTTATCATCTGTTTGATGTATCTTTTTAATTCATCGTCCATAATTCTTTTACCTGCAAGAGGTTTATGAAATAACTGCAAGGGAGCCTCCAAATCCATTGCTAATTCTGCAGATCGCTTGTGGGCATGGATGTTCTCAAGATATTCACGAGAAACTGCGAATCGGTGAAAATGCAAAACGCAAAGTGTCGATTTTCGACGTACCGATGATTCTATCTATTGTATTTTGACCCCCTCATTAAGAAACACTCCAAGCTTCGAGTCGTATCTCTTTCGGTTTCCGAGATATTCGCGGAAAACAAAATCTTCGAGAAACATACAGAGAAAAAGCGAACTCTCAGCGAAAAATCATACACACAGTCCTCTAGAGTATGTCCGAAAATTCCTGGGTAGTTTCCGGGTCGAAATTCGAGAACACAAATTTTTCGAATTTCAAAAATCGCGACGCAATTAATCGCGATAGAGCATCAAACGAGATTGTTCACAGATTGAACACTCCAGGAAAAGCTAAAAGCGAACGTATTTACGCCAAAGATCACATGGCGTGAGTCACAATATCTAGGAGATCAATTTTCGTTGCTATTGCTTGAGATGACATGGTTCGAAAATATCTTTTACAACTGCGTTGTTTCTGTTTCCGTGTGATAGGTTGTTCTATTCTGCTGGAACCACAGAAATTCCCTTATCATGTTACGGTAAGGATCACCATTAACTGGAACTACATTCCTGGCTTCATCTTGTAAGAAATATGGTGTAATAATTTGTTCATCCCAAAAAACCCACACCAAAGAAACCGAACGAAACCATCACTGGGGAACGGTATCGAACTCAATTAATGCGATTGAGCTGAGCACTGCGCGAAAAGCGTCCACAATACGAGCAGTGACACGAAAAAGTGATTCTACAGCATGACAACGCTCGGCCTCACGTTGCCAAACCCGTTAAAACCTACTTAGAAACGCTCAAGCGGGAGGTCCTACCCCACCCGCCATATTCCCCAGATATGGCGCCGTCCGATTATTACTTGTTGCGTTCGATGGCACATGGTCTGGCTAATCAGCAGTTCCGCTCATATGAAGACATCTCAAAATGGCTTGATTCGTGGATAGCCTCAAAAGATGAACACTTCTACCGTGACGGTATTCGAGCTCTGCCAGAAAAATGGGAAAAAGTTGTCGCTAGCGATGAGCAATATTTTTGAATGATTCATTTGTAAACATTTTTTCACAATAAAGTTGAATTTTCATCAAAAAAACAGCGAGAACTTAGTTGCACACCTAATAAATAAATTCCAGAATTTTCAATTACATTATTGTACATCGAAATTGTTTCTGTTCATCTTTATTAGCCCGCCTGTCAGATAGTAAATCATTACGAAAATCTGATCCGAAAATCCCGACAACTCGGTATTCCCTCTCATAGAAAAGCTTCCATCGAGCCTATTGTTGCGCCCGCCCCTGGAAGGATAAAGCGACGGAAGGCATTCGTGAAATGCAAATCCTCCGCGATGAGGTTTATGAAATAACTGGGATACGAATTTATCCACTGTGAAATATTATTGTCGAATTGTCGGCATATTTGCCCAAGTAATTCGGCCTGAGCCGGCAAATTTATCGACGAAAGACGACCGTAGACAATCAGATGCTTTCGCTGGTGTGTTATTACCGTCCCGGAACAAGATAAAAATACCTTATTTTATGTTTAATTTTGGAGCGTGTCCGGTTTATGTTAAAGAGGTACGGATTCTCATAGGTTAACGCTTGGTCAAGCACTTAATTTAAATTTAATCGCCTATATTAATAGACGAAAATTGATATATTTAAAACGATACATTTAAATGGATGGTCAGGGTGATGAAAAACTATTTTTGCCTCTGCACGAGTGACTTTAAATACAGACTCGAATGCTATTTATTAATTTATAAACAACAACACTTTTACCACCTTCTATATACAGCATGGCCAGAAATTCACGGATAATCGTCAGGTAAAACGATTCTATGATTAATTCCGAGTCGATAATCCTAATATAGGAATGCTGTATTATCGGTCGTTAAGACATACGAGGACAACAATGTTGAAAATGCGCGACGAAAAATATTTCGAATTTTTTGAAATTATGCAACACTATGTTGGTGTAATTAATCGTTTTATGCTAATATTTTGTCTTATGAAACGCTTCTTTAACTGCATTCTTACGTTAAATTATAAATGGTAACCTTGGCTCAAAATAATGACTGCCTTATTCCAAAAGAGTGCATATTTTATGGAGTACAAATCATTTAATAATTTGGAAGAAATTAAAAATTAAACTAATTTTATTAAATTTAAAACTTCAATTAAACCATTTCTTCTTTTTGTTAATTGTTATACAGCGGATGATTTTCTTAATAGATAATTTATTTTTGAATACTTGTTTATTAGAATTGGTAATATTGTTAGAGATTTTCCACTGTCTTTGTTGATTTGTTTCTCCAATTTTGTGCTTATATTTTGTAAATAAAGTATATTATTAATACATTCGGCTATTGGGTATTTTATTTTTGTAACGGATGACCATAATTCATTTTTGCAAGTAAAAGGTGTTTAAAATTTCGCGGTTTTTTTAAAGATTAAATAAAACACATAATTTGCAATCGCTTTCAAAAACTTTTTATTGGTAATTGAAGTATCAGTTATGACATTTATATGCGAAAAATAATATCTGCCAAATGGCCTCCTCTTGCAGCTCCACAGACGTCCACTCTTTCGTTAAAATTTTCAATGACATTTTGACATAATTGAGGCTCACCAATGACACGAATAATTTCATCTTTCAAAGCAGGAATTGATTGTGGACTGTTTTTGTAAACCTGACTTTTCACATAACCCCAAAGAAAATAGTCTAACGGTGTCGAATCACATGATCTTGGTGACCAATTAACATCACCGTTTCTTGAGATTACACGTCCAGGAAACTTTTCTCTCAATAAATCAATTGATTCGTGTGCAAAGTGAGGTGTAGCGCCATCCTGTTGAAACCATATATTCTCTAGATTAATATTCATTAATTCAGGCCACAAAAATTCGGATATCGACGATATCGATCACCATTGACAGTTACAGCTTCACCAGCAGTATTTTCAAAGAAGTAAGTTCCAATTACACCACCCGACCATAATGCACACCAAACAGTAACTCGTTTAAGATGCATAGGTTTCTCATGAATAATTCGTGGATTTTCCTTACCCCAGATACGGCAATTTTGTTTATTAACATAGCCACAAAGTTCAAAATGTGCCTCATCGAAAAACATTATTTTTTGAGCAAAATCAGTTGGTTGTCCATTGATCAATTGGTTGTCCATTGACAAATGAACGATGTTTTAAATGATCCAATGGCTTCAGTTCCTGTGTTATTTGAACCTTATATGCCTTCAGAGCTAAATTCTTGTGTAAAATACGCTATGTTGTTGATCCATTAAATCCAAGTTGTTGTGAACGTCGTCTAATGGACATTTCAGGATCTTCAGCAACACTTTCACGAACCAAACCAATATTTTCTTGTAAACAACCTCTACGACTGTATTTTTCAATTTTTTGATCTTCCACGGAAGAAATTTTTTAATAATTCGACCAATAGTGCTTTCAGATGGACGATTTTGTAAACCAGGACGCTGATTTTCATAAAATAATTCAACAATTTGAACGCGTTGTTGTACGGTGTAAGAAGCCATTTTTATAAATTTTATACATCACACTTTTTAAATGCCCACATACCCAGACAAATTCAGTGCGCCATCTATATTTTATTTATTCTTAAAAAAAACCGGGCAATTTGAAACACGCTTTAGCTTATACTTGAGAGATATATTGTTACGAACCTGGCTTTCAAACGTGCGAACAGTCCCATTTGAAGATGCCGGCGGTTTGTATATCTTTGCAAATTCTACTCGCTAACAAACGATTTCAGTTTTCTCTCCGTATTCTATCAAAGGCTTTCTCCATGTCTATGAAACATACATGCGCTTCCCTATTTTCATTGGTTATCATTTCACTTATTTGTCTAATCGTAAAAGTCTTGTGTGCTCCTATTCTTCCTGAATCCCCATTGCGTGTTTTCTAGTGGGTACGAAACTTCGGCAGTTATACCAGTAACGCGGTTCCGGCCCGGAAGCCCAGAAGTTAGTATGGACCACGACCGCGGAAGTCTACGAACCAGAGCGATTCTTGATATTTTAAATTAAAATATCCCGGCATAACATCTAGAGTGCCACATGGTGTGAAAATAGACTATTTGAACAAAGAAATTGGTTTCGTTAAATGTGTTTGGAAAAAGTCGAAGAAGGCTATGAAAAAATATTTCGATAAATTAATAAAAACATGCAGGTCTTGCTTTTTTTGATTCACATTCATATGAGAGCAATGTTTGTTTACATCCAAGGTTATATATATATAACACATACTCAAGAAACGAAGCACACAGTTCCTACGAAGGACAGAATAATTATTTAGAAAAGAAAGATAAATAGATATGTAATAATCGTACTCTAAAAAATAAATATGTATATTTAATGTGTATAAACATGCGTGTATTTTAATACCTCACAGACCATCTTTCTTTTTCATATAAAAGAACAGAAATATTGTATTCAATATACGTATTTTTGAAACAAAACTCGAGAACCCATACGCATACATAACAAAATAATTAGATTTATTTATTGTTTACACGTAACGTTAAGGTTCTAGCGAAAGTGGAAGAGAGACAGCGAATCACTTTTGTAATCTAGCCACGAATTGAATTTTAAATAAGACTGCCTAGGATATAACGAGCATACGAATAAGCGCGGTTTACAACCGGTAATATGGTAAATACGCAAACGCGGAGTTTTATATAAAACTCCATGAAAAATTGAAAGAATATATATTATCCCGTTCTGTTTCGTCCCAATGAAAAAATCAAACGTCGTTTTAATATCGAGCGGGCGTTTTTTAGATGAGAAGGGAATAAATCGCATGAAATTCCGAATTTATATTTATGTTAGGGTATGAGAGCGTATGCAAATGATCGATTTTGTAGTAAATAAATATGAGGGGAGTAATATATTGGGTTGGCAACTAAGTACTTTCGGTTTTATAGTATAAAATAAAACACTTTTTTTTTTAAACAAAGAATAGTTTCTAATCAATTATATATTTTCCATTTTGCTCAATGACCTTTTGCCATCTTTCTTTCAGCTGCATAATTCCGCGCTCATAAAATTTCCGGTCCTTATCAGCAAAAAACTGAACCAGGTGCGATTGAAGGTCATCGTCATTTGTGAAAGTTTTACCATTCAAAGAATTCTGCAAACTTCGAAATAAATGGTAATCAGATGGTGCTAGATCAGGGCTGTATGGGGGATGTGGCATCACTTCCCAGCCAAGCTCCAATAGTTTCCCACGAGTTGCCAAAGATGTGTGAGGCTTTGCATTATCTTGGTGGAAAACTACACCTTTCCGATTTGACAATTCTGGCCGTTTTTCTTTGATTGCTTCATCCAATTTTATTAATTGTTGACAGTAAACATCAGAATTGATCGTTTGGTTCCTTGGAAGCAGCTCAAAAACACAACGCCTTTGTAATCCCACCAAACTGACAGCATGGTCTTTTTTGGATGCAATTCAGCTTTCGATGTGGTTTGAGTTGGTTTATCCTGTTTGCTCCATGATCGTTTTCGAACTATGTTACTGTACAGGACCCATTTTTCATCACCAGTGATGATTCTTTTTAAGAAAGGGTCGGTTTCATTTCGTCTAAGGTGCATATCGCAAAAGTTGATTCTTTGTGTTAAATGAATTTCTTTCCATTCGTGAGGTACCCAAATATCAAGCTTCTTAACTAGCCCAAGACATTTTTTATAGGATACAAAAGGAATTTTGTTAGTGGATTACATCCGAACTAATAAAAGAATAAACTAAAATTATTATTGTAACGTTTTGGACCAGCTGGATGTAAGAATTGAGTGGTGTGAATCCGGTACTTCAGCCCCCAAGCGAGTTAGGTCCAGATATCGACCAAGAAGATGTTGGCATCAGTTTCTTTGGAACGGAAAAGAAATTTTGTTCGTGGATTACCTCCAACTTAGTAGAACAATGAACTTCGTAACCTATCGGACCAGCTGGATGTAAAAACTCGTGAGAGAAGACCTGGTTTATAGAAGAGAAAGAATTATTTTTCATCAAGACAACGCATCCTGTCACACAGCTCAAAAAACCATCGCAAAAATCAGTGAATTAAAGTACGAATTGTTGCAACATCAACCCTATTTGCCAGATTTCGTTCCCTCATCTCAAAAAATTCATGCATGGAAAATGATTTTTATCGAATGCAGAGGTAATAGCAACTGTGGAAGCGTATGTTAACAGTCTTCTGAATTTTCACTTCAGGAATGGAATCCATAAGTTAGAAAATCAATAGAACAATTGTATTGAAGTTCAGGGATGTTATATTGACTAATAAAATGCATTTCAAACTATAAAATTGCGTTTTTCTTATCGAACGACAAAATTTATTGAAGAACCTTCTATTATATACATTTGGAGATCTATTTATGAGTTTATTTACATACGAGGTCTGATCAAAAAATAACCGTTATTTTCAATTTTTTCAAAAAGTATTTATTTATTCATCAGTAACTATCTATCTTGTCTCCTTCAAAGTAATCCCCCTCAGATATAATACACTTATGCCAGCGTTTTTTCCAATCCTCGAAACACTTCTGAAACACGCCAACAGCTCCTGTTTCGATTTTTCTTTTATCTCCTCAATCGTAGCAAAACGCTTTCCTTTCATCGGTGTCTTCAGTTCTGGGAAGAGGAGAAAGTCAGCGGGGGCCAAGTCCGGTGAATACGGTGGTTGAGGCATGATAACGGTTTTGTTTTTGGCCAAAAACTCACGCACAAGCATCGATGTGTGAGCTGGTGCGTTATCATGGTGATTGTTTTTTCCATAATTCCGATCGTTTGAGCCGTATTGCTTCATGCAAACGTTGCATAATTTCCTTATAGTATTCCTTATTAACCGTACGACCTGTTGGCAAGAACTCAGGATGCACCACGCCATTATAATCGAAGAAAATAGTGAGTAAAACCTTCGCATTTGATCGAACTTGGTGTGCATTTTCTCGGCCTTCTGTAAAGCGCTTGTACCACTTATAAACACTTTCTTGAGACAAAGTGGACTCGCCGAATGCCACAGTCAACATTTCAAGTGCCTTGGAGCACTTTATTCCGTTTTTAACGCAAAATTTAATACATATTCTTTGATCCTTTTTTTTCGAATAGTAAAAAATCGAAGAGCACTCCAAAACACGACTAACCTTTTTATCTGTCAAAAACAAACTGACAATCCAAAATGGCTGATATTGCCAACATATATAACAGACATGTGTATCAACATAACAGGAAAAAAATGCGAAAATCGAACATACGTAACTCACGAAATTTGAAAATAACGGTTATTTTTTGATCAGACCTCGTATATCCACTGACTGCGAGTATTACTATACTTGGCAGTAGTTACTTTATTATTCAAAACACTAAAACAAAATTAATTTTAAAACATATCTAATAATTTTAAACATGTATCTTAATTTATAAATATACTTTAGTTATAACCTTTCAAACAATGTTTTTTTTTTAAATTTAACTTGAATTTCAAGACAATAATAGTTTCTCTTGTCTTAAATATTCTTCGCATATTGCATAACATAAGAATATATTTTTTAAATTCACAATAGAAGTATTTAAATTATGTTCGGAGATATAAAAAATACACGGTATGTATATAAACAACTACATACATGTTACATATATGAGTTGTATATTGTATATTTCAAATAGTATTCATGACAATTCTTCGTGTTTCGTTTTCTTTTTTTAGAAATCTTATCGCAAACGTGGTACGGTTCTTATAACTCCAATAAACAGTCAACTAACTGATGGATATATTATCATAAAATTACAGATGTTAAAGTATAACGAAATGATGAATTACACGCCTTGTAAATTCGATGTCAAACAGGCGATAGCAACAGTGCAGATCTCATGCCTTCGCATCGTAACGGTGTAGCGTTACTTTCTAACAGGAAAATGCTATCAGCACTTATTATTATAAACTACGCGAGCCAGTCGAGTTCTCGCCCAATGAAAAACAAACTAACTCAAATGACTAACAGCAAACAGTATCTCGCTGTCGGTAAACCAACACCAATAAACATGTATCTAAATCGGATCCACGGAACGCATGTATGTATGTAGCTAATGTATATATATATATATATATAACACGACGCGGGATGTTATACTTAAGAAAAATTTCTTCTAGACACTGTTTAGGGTTTTTTTATTGGTTGTTGTTCGGGAAAATTAAATAATATGTCACCAATTTAATGTTGTCGAACGGATAAAATCCAGGTAAATAAATATTGCTGGAGACAAAAAAAGCCTTTACCACACTCTGTATACGTACTTCCACAACAAAATTGTCATCATCAGAAGATAATTAATCACAGTGTCGCACTTGGATTTCCGGTAATGGTCGCACAGAAAAAACTCTGTACAATCAAAAAGAGGCAAAAAAACCCTTCTCCCGGCTGAAAACACGCACGTGTGTGCTTCGGGTTTGGTGGCGGAAAGGACTTTTTTGCCCTTTTTTTAAGACAGACTTCAATTATGGGATAAATATAATACAAACTAACAATAAAAGTAATAATAATAAACTACAGATAGATTACATGTTTACCTATAGGATATAAAATATTAACTGTCATAACAGAAAAAATATGTATACACAGTCACAGATAAGACCGAACTTATAATAGTAATTTTTAGTGGCGCCATCTACCATATTAAAAAAAAATATGCGTCGGTAATGTAGATCACCAATGTTATGTCAAAATATCATGACATTTGTGTCATTAAAAGCAGAGAAATTGGTCGAAAAATGAATTTTGAACAAAGAGCAAATATCGATCTGCTTCTGGGTTTCCGGGCTGGAACCGCGTCTGCACTGAAACTGACAGTTTCAGTGCAGTAGTTCAGCCCTGAAGATGTCCCATACAAATGGGTACGAAACGTCGGCAGATATACTAGTGACGCGGTTCCAGCCCGGAAACCCAGAAGCAGATAGCATGGACCACGACCGCGGAAGTCTACGTACCAAATTAGCAAATATCGAGTTCTGTTTAAACTCGGTAAATCGTTTACTGAAACGTTTAATTTGATGAAACAAATATATGGTAATGCGTGTTTATAACGTGTGTATAATTGGTGTAAATGATTTAAAGACGGTTGTACGGACACAAATGACGACGAACATCCAAGTGCAAAAAAATCTGTGGGCAAAAATCTCAGAGCCATTTCGGTTTTCCGGTCATATCTCGAGAACGCGTCGTCGTAGCGGGCTCTGGTTTGAAGCAGTCGATTCCGGATGTTGATACGCATCCGACAGTGTCCGAACGGTCGCCGAGAGGCCCTCGGTTCGCGAGATAACATGCCGATCTGGAATGAAAATCAAAAATCGTCGCGATTTTCGCGAGTTGGAAAACTTTTTTCTCGAATTTCGACCCGGAAACTATCCAGGGGTTTTCAGACATGCTCTAGAAGACTGTGTGTATGATTTTTCACTGAGAGTTCACCTATTCTCCGTGTTTCTGACGATTTCACGTTTCAAAACGGTTTTTTGCGAATATCTCGGAAACGGAAAGAGATACGACTCCAAATAGGGTACTTTCTTAATCAGGAGATCCAAATACATAAGATGGGGCGATCGAATCGATGAAAATCGGGAATTATTTTTGTAATTTTCACCGACTCGAGTTTTCCGCGAATATCTCAAGAATCGAAAGAGCTAGCGCTTTAAAGTTTTTGTCTGCGCGTTCACCTGTATTGGTGTAAATAGCAAACAACACCGATTAAATGCGCAAATACATAAAATAGCGCATTTCTGTTAGGTTTTTCGTAATCAGCGGGTCCGAATACATAAAGTATCGCCGCGAACTTTTCCTCAAATTAAAGTCCTCATGGAGACGAACAAGATGAGCTCGAATTTTCGTAAAAATTCCTGAGCCATTCCGGTTTCCCGGCCATATCTCGAGAACGCGATATCGTAGTGGGTTCCGGTTTGAAACAGTCGATTCCGTACGTCGATACGCAACCGACATTGTCCGACCGGTAGAGAGGCCCTCGGTTCGCGAGATAACGTACCGTCTACTAGATAGTAAACTCGCTCAATATAATCGAATCTTTAGATAACGAATCGATTTACTCATTGTAGAATAAATACGCGAACTCTAGAGTACCTAGTTTGAAAACGTAACGAAATTTTGTACCATCTGCTCGCGAACGTATTGTTGTCGGGTCCTCGTATTGTTAAGAACTTTGAAGATATCTTAAACAAAATATCAAGTTACAAACATCGCTTGTAAATTCAGACCATTAATTAAAGTCCTAGCATTATACTCGAGCTAACAAGTCATTTTTAAGACGGCAGCATGTACACATACATATTAGTACCTACTTACTATATAAATTGGCCCATTCGTTACACAAAATATAGTATTAACTACAAATTGGCGTGGAGAAATTACTCGTTTTCCTACATCCAACATTACCTAATCAATCTCAAACCCGGAGCATACCAACAACTAAAGTAATAATTTAGTTTCCATATTAAGGTGTTAGCCGATACGGACTATAATAATAAATCATATTTCAATATGTAATTATCATTGTAAAACAGCCGTTTTGTATTCCGATTGGTGCTTCGGTCCGGTTACAGCGAGTCAACTCAATTTGGGTCATTTAAAACGATTCGTAAAAGATAAACGTTTAGACTGACCAGTGCCGTATATGAAAAACAATCGTACACATGATACGTTCTATCCTTGAAAATTCCTGTATGCTTGAAAATAGTGTTCGGTGTATTAGTAGTAGTTTTAATAAGCCTAATGCGAGTTGTTGTTTCTGCAAGGTGCGGTGGAATTGACTGGACGATTCGAAATTGCGAAATAAATAATTTATGTTGAATTCAAACATTTTAGGATTGCATATTTAGAATTCTATCTACAAAGGGTACTAGAAAAGTTTTGCAATACAGCTTTGTTTATTCGATTGTTTCAAAGTAATTTCCTCTACACTCAATACACCTCTTCATCCTCCGAAACCAATCTTTGAACCAGTTCTGCCAAGTTTCACTAGGGAGTAAAGCACACTCGTTGTCCCAAGTCCGCAAAAGGTCCTCATCACTGGAAAATCGCCTCCCTTTTAGCTTCATTTTCACATGCGAGAACTGTTCAAAGTCGCGGGGAGCAAGATCTGGACTGTTGGGAGGGTGCTCGAGAAGTTTCAATTCTGTCGTGGTCAAATATTCGGCGCAGGCTTTGGCGCGGTGAGCTGGAGCATTATCGTGATGGAGGAACCAGGTCTCCATTCTCGACTTTAGCCGCAGATTCTTCATAGATCCAATGACTTTAGGCAGGCACTATTCAATATTCCACTTAGCTGTGACTGTCTTCTGTGTGTCCAAAACGAGGCGTTCCACAATTCCACTCGATTTGAAAAATACAACTATTATTTTCTTCTTTACAGATCGGGATTTTCTGACAACTACAGGTGTGTTCTCATCATAAAAGGCCTAAACTTTATTTTGAGCTTTGATCGGTGCATCGTAATAGTACAGCCAAGTCCCGTCACCAGATTATCCCTTATTAAACTTTTTTAGCATCTCTCGGCACCAAGTCACGCGTCGTGTCATCTGCTCTTCAGTCAGTCGATGCGGCACCCAGAGAGAACAAAGTTTCTTCACGTGCAAATGATCATGCAGAATCGAACGAATTGCTGGTGCATTTAGGTCTGAAGTACTCTCTATCTGTTGGTAGGTCACTCGCCTGTCCTCGCCAAGCATTTTCCTCACAGTAGTAACATTTTCCTCCGTAACTAACGTTCATGTTCCCGGCCACTCAGCAACCTCCACAGTTAAATTTCTCCTTTGGAATTCTCTATACCCCCTGAATATCGTTGTGCGATGTGGACAAACGTCACCTAGTGCAAGAGTCATTTCTTTGAAGCACTGGTCTATGTTTAAACCACGCACGAAATTAAAACAACTGCCCTTACCTCACTTCGTAACCACGATGCCATCGCAAGCACTCTACACTCTCACTGCTAATGAATAACAGAGCCCATCGACATGGCGCGGCGACCACTATGCACGTATCAACATGTCTCAACATTCAACAACAAGCAGCTTCCTACGATTCATTGTTGCGCGATATTGCAAAACTTTCGAAGTACCCTTTGTATACATAAACAAAATTTATTGTGTTCCAAGTTAACCTTTAATTGTTTTCTTTATTTTTTCAACAATAACTCTCCTAACACTTGTTTTTAACTAATTTTGGCAATTTCAAATTGTAAATCCACTTTTTCCTCTTACTTCTCTATGGCATTTTTGCGTTTTGCTCGTTTGAGTGTCATTAATAAAAACAAATGCTTAAATTAATTCGAATTGAAAAAATATTCAAAATATATTCAAATCGTTAGCATAACCTATTCCTAGCCATTGTACTTGCTTGAATACAGAAAAAAGGCAATATTTAAATATGCATAAATTTTCTTTTGGTTTTGCATTCAACATAATGTGTTTAATAAACACACAACAAAGTGTTTAGAAATAGTACCGTTACTGTATATTTTGCTTAGTTTTAATACATTTGCGTCAATTTTGCAAATATTAGCTAGGTCAGTGATTATTTAGCTGCTTGGAGTAAAGCCTGTTGTATTATAATAAGCGATCAACGTTTAGTCTGACATCATGGAACGACTCAGAGAAGAACCACATTTGCTCACAAAAATCATCGCATATGATGAAACTTGGATTTTCTAGTATGACCCGGAAACAAAGCGTCAATCGATGTACTGGAAGGCCGCCAAATCGACAAGACACAAAAAAGCACGTGTGAGCAATTCGAAATTAAAGGTAATGCTGATCGGTTTCTTTCGATATCAAGGGTGTTATCATGACTGATTGGGGCCTGAGTATCAAACTGTTAATCCGAATTACTACAAAGAAGTCTTAATCAAGCTGAGGGAAAGAGTAATGAAGAAAAGACTGGATTTGTGGATGAATGACTCGTGGATTCTGCACCAGCTCACAATGTCCTATTTTCCAGTGTGATACGGAACACAGCGTTAATTGACGCACTGGAAGGCCGCCGAATAGCCAAGACAGAAAAAAGCAGGAATGAGCAAGTCGAAATTGAAGGTAATACTGATCGGTCTTTTTCGATATCAAGGGTATTATCATGACGGATTTGGGACCTGAGTGTCAAACCGTTAATCAGAAATACTACAAAGAAGTCCTGATCAAGCTGAGGGAAAGAGTAAGGAAGAAAAAACCGAATTTGTGGAACAACGCCACTAGTCGTTGCACCAGCTCACAATGCCACAAGCACATTGTTTTACTTGATCATCCTCCGAATTCGCCATATATCGCACCATGTGACTTCTACTTGTTCCCAAAAGTGAAAAGTACATTAAAGGGAACGCATTTTCAGTCAGTTATGTAAAAGCAAAAACGGTAGAGTTATTGAAGAGGCTGACAAACTATGATGAACTACAGCATTGTTTTGAACAATGGAAGACACATATACAGCGGTGTATAGGTAGGGGAGAAGAGTATGTTGAAGGGGATAAAAGTTAAACAAAAGTTTATTTGTAATGAATAACATTTCTCACGTCAGTCTCGTTATTTAATTGCCGCACCTCGTATTTTTGATAAATTTGAAAAAATACCGAAATCGAAAGTCAGCCATAATTCAA
The DNA here is from genome assembly GCA_031893035.1 of Dermolepida albohirtum. NCBI lineage: Eukaryota > Metazoa > Arthropoda > Insecta > Coleoptera > Scarabaeidae > Dermolepida > Dermolepida albohirtum. Next base: position 152,326 of record JAVIWB010001701.1, read on the forward strand.
TTGCTAGGTAATGTGTGAAGAACGTACAGAAAATCTCTATTTTCTGAAAATATTTCGTCTTGTACAAAAACTAAAGAACGAATTCGTTCCGTAACTTATTGAACACACGCTATAAGTACGTATGCTACTCGTCCATTGTTTCTATGGGCGGCAAACATCACACAGTAATCATAAATTCACTTTTCATTAATGATTATAATCCATTTGGCGAAACCCAACCATTTAATGCTCTGATTCTCCCGCTATAGTTAACAAATGCGAATATAATTAGTTTTTTTTCTCCACTCATTCCCTCCACTCCGCCTCCACCCTACGCAATCTGCCATCTCGCTCGATTATACTTTGTTCACCGATCGTTTTACTTTTCGAGTGAGCCGTGACTTTCAGTGACATAATCGACAATTGACCTTCTTCTTGGACGCGTGTACTCTGTTTAGTTTCTCTCTTTTTTTCTATTCTTATTTTTTCGAGTGACTCTCACGATTGACCGACCTAACGATACCAACCAGATACAGAAGTTAGTTTGGGATACTGTAATACAATGCTGTACTTGTTTCTCTTTCTCTCTCTTTTTTTTCTTCTAATCCATTCTTTTATTTTCGTATTGTTCCTAGCCTAGAGAAATTAAGATCTGGTTGCCAGGCAATTACACTGCAATACGAACAAAAAAAAAACCATGGATCTATCAAATTATATTTCGCGCCGGTAATGATTGGTTTCGAGGCCAGGTGAGTCATGCGTTATTGCGGCAATGCGTACATACAAGACTAGGTATATAAATGCATTTTTTTTCTTTTCGTAAATTTATCTAATAACTGTAATTTCGTGGTCTTTTTTGGATAACTTTCATTAATGTTGATAATGATAGAACATAAATTGCTTAAAATGGTCTTTGCTCATTAAGAAACAAAAAAAGGCGTACTCAAGTTAAATACAAAAAGTGTGATCTTCGTTTAATGACTGAATTTAGTTAATACGAGGATAGTTTGACAAGTAGTGAGAATGACACATAGGTGGCGCTCTAATTGATAAAGCAAATGCACTGTAATTTAGATTGGCTATTTATATGTTTACATTCCGATATTTAGATAAATCGGTTGATTAGTTTATTTTTGACAGCTGATTGAAAAAGAAGCAACATGTCGCTTTGCTAAAATGGAAAAAGCAGAGTATCGTGCGGTGATTAAATACTTCTAATTAAGGGTATGAAAGCTACCGAAATAAAAGATGAGTTACGGGAAACATTAGGTGAATCTGCTCCTTCATCCGCCACAATAAGTAAATGGGTAAATGAATTTAAACGTGGTAGAACAAGCTGTGTTGATCAAGCGCGCTCTGGAGCACCCAAAATCGTGACTTCTAAGGAAATGATTATAAAAATCCATAATATTTTAACGCAAGATCGACGACTCAAAGTGAGAGAGATAGCAGACATGGTAAACATTTCAACAGAACGCGCACACCACATTTTAACGAAAGAATTGGGCATTTCCAAGCTTTCGGCAAGATGGGTGCCGCGATTGCTTACGACTGATCAAAAGTTCACTCGTTTGCGCATTTCCAATGAGTGTTTGGACCTTTATCAGCGAAATCCGGTTGACTTTTTTAGGCGATTTGTTACTTGCGATGAAGCTTGGATACACTACAGTACACCCGAAACTAAACAACAGTCGAAACAATGGTTAGAACGTGGTTCTGCACCTCCAAAGAAAGCGAAAACCACTTTATCGGCAAACAAGGTGATGGCATCAATTTTTTGGGATTCGAAGGGCGTTTTGCTCATTGATTACCTTCAGAAAGGTGCCACAATAAACGGACAATATTATGCAGAACTTCTACAAAAATTAAATGTTGAGATTCGTGGTAAACGGCCAAGAATGGCAAAGAAAATGATTCTGTTTCACCAAGACAACGCTCCCTCGCATACCAGCACAGTTGCGATGTTCGAAATTCACGAGTTGCATTTCCAATTAGTACCGCATGCGCCTTATTCGCCGGATCTAGCCCCTTCCGACTTCCACCTTTTTCCAAAATTGAAAACGGCACTAGGTGGAAAGAATTTTTCATCTAACAACGAGCTTATCATCTTCGTAAATGAGTATTTTGCAAGTCTTCCGGAATCGCATTTTAGAGATGGCATAAGGGCATTGGAGCACCGTTGGAATAAATGTACTGCTCTTTTAGGTGAATATATTGACAAATAAAAATTATTTTGTATTTAAAAAATTCGTTTTTCTTTTCCAATCTCACTACTTGTCAAACTACCCTCGTAGTAGGGTGATATAACGTTGTTATAACGGGTGATTCATTTGGAGGTACTTTTTTCAAAAATAAAAAGGAAATAAAAACTTTAATTTTATCTGGGATTCTTTATTATCATACAAAAGAACTATTCTTGACGTTTATTTTTAAAAAATTATTTCCTTCAAATGTCGGCCGTAACTGCACCTAACATGGTCCACTCTGAAGTTCCAATTTTCGATGACGCATTCGAGCATTTCAAGTAGTATTTGACGAATAACGCGATTAACACTGGCTACCAATTACTCAATCGTAGCTGGCTTATCCATGTACACTTTGGACTTTACGTAGTCAAAAGGAAAAGTCGAAAGGTGCGATATCATATGATTTAGGCGGCCATTACACAGGTTCATTACGTGAAATTAAATGTTAACCAAATTATTATCGCAAAAAAGCTATGCTTTCACGGACTGTGTGGCAAGTAGCCTCGTCTTGTTAGAACCAAATGTTGTCGAGATCATAGGCTTCAATTTCAAGCAGCAAACAGTTCGTTATCGTCATCACGACAGTTACTTTGCAGCCGTCTTCATTTTTGAAGAAATATGGACCGATGATTCCACTTGCCCATAATCCACACCAAACCGTGGTTTTGTCTTGATGTAATGGCAGCTCTTGAACCTCTTCGGGTTGCTTTTCACTCCAAATATGGCAACTGTGCTTATTGAGGTAGCCGTTAAGCCTGAAATGGGTCTCATCACTGAACAAAATTTTGGTCGAAAACAGTTGATCTTCCTCAAGCTTTTCAAGAATTATGAATAAAGAAAAAAATAACTCAAACACAAACAAATAGAATATCGTTTGTTTAGGTAATCTATTTATTTTATGAAATTTTCCAAAACCAATCATTTCCGTAGAAATAAAAGCCTTGTCATGAGATTTAGACGGGAAATATTAAAATATAGTGCATTAATATAAATTCTTTTAAGAATTCAAATTGAATTTTGATAAGTCAAAAATGTAATTTTTAAATATTTTATTCGAAAGATTTAAAATGTGAATTTTGAATACCTGATTAATTAAAATTGACGGCATCTACATATCATATTCAATTTAATATTTAAAAAGAAATAAATTTTCATTACGTTTAATTTAGGCATTCTAGAATGACTCCATTTCATTTTTTTAACTAACCATAAACATTATTTGCATTTCGACTCACTTTTGTCGGTACATAACAACCAAAAAAATAAATAAAATAAAAAAAAAATCGTTGATCAAACTTGAAAAGTCATAAGTGACATTGACAAAGGTCAAATAAATATACTTATTACTTACCATAAATAAATGGATAAAACTATTTACAAAATTAAAAACAGTGTAATTAAGGTAATGTTTGAAACAATTTACAGTGTATTTAAAAACAGTGTTTGAAAATATATAAACTTTTAAAACTAGTGATATAAAGGACACACGTAAGCTATGTATGCGTGGAAAGTTAGGTTGACACCGTATTAAGTGCAAAAGTAGAGCTTGTAGCTCAGTTACGATAGGGTTTTTGCCATATGCGCAATAGGCATTTTTGACTTGAAATTGCTTCAGTAACACATTCTTAAGCTATGTTAATCATGTAATGGGATTTGAATTTGATGGAGCCTGTGGTTGATTAACTTAATCACTAAGGTTGATATATAACCCCTTTCCACATTAACTTTTGTAATTCTGTATATGCATTTCGACAACTAAGTTGTCATCATCAGCAGACAATTGCAAAGTGTCGCACCTGGTAAACCACGGCGAAAAATACCTGTACGAAAACAAACTCCGTACGAGATCTATACCGCTGAGAACCAAGATGTACTCTGTGTGTTCGTTTCATAAGATTTTTAAAAATTGTTATATCTTGTGAAAAATGTTGTACTCCTTTGACCGGGAAGTCATCTTGAAGTTGAATTTGATGGAGCCTGTGGTTGATTAACTTAATCACTAAGGTTGATATATAACCCCTTTCCACATTAACTTTTCTAATTCTGTATACGCATTTCAAAACCTAAGTTGACATCATCAGCAGATAATTGCAAAGTGTGCTGATGATGACAACTTAGTTGTCGAAATGCGTATACAGAATTACAAAAGTTAATGTGGAAAGGGGTTATATATCAACCTTAGTGATTAATGTAATGGGATACCCGGAATATTTTCCAACTTGATTTAGAGAAAGTTCAGAGAAGATTTTTGAAGCATTTCAGAGCTGATGTATTACTTTAGAACATCGGTCTTGTGATGTAGACTATAAAAGCTAGAAAAACGATTTCTCTTTCTTCTGTTGTGTGGTCATTATTTGAATTTTTTCTTCCACCTTTTCTTGTTCTAGATTTAATGGTGTATTACTTGTTGTCTGCTGATACCATTGCTTTGCGTGCTTTTATTTTGAAACTACTTTCCTAGATGTAGTATTTGTCTGTTGTCTAATATTCATATATCTGTCATATGTACATCTGCCTCCTCATTTCCTTATTTTAACTTGAAATTGCTTCAGTAACACATAAAGGGTGGGGCAGAATAACGAGCGATTTTAAAAAGCCCGCGATTCGCGCCGTGTCAATCGGAGGTGGTAGGGACGCTATCGGCCATGTTTCCTTGATATTAGCATTTAGTAACAATGGAGCGTTGGACCCCTCAACAGCGTGCGTACGCTGTTAAGGCGTTTTATGAAAATGATAATTCTTACATACGCGCGCGCCGTGCCTTTCGAAATCATTTTAACATTAATCGCAATCAACCAGTGCCGTCTGCCTGTGCCATTAAAAAATGGGTTAGGAACTTTGAGGAAACTTCGCTAACGACAAAAAAGAAACGTGGTCGGCCAAAATCGGTGCGTACGCCCGAGAATATCGACCGTGTAAGAACTACTATTGAGCGAAGACCGCGTCGTTCAGCTCGCCGACATAGCACTACACTTGGGATTTCAAACCGAACTGTCAGACTAATATTATACAAGGATCTCCACTTCCATCCATACAAAATCCAAATCGTACAGGCTCTTAAAGGCACGGATTATGTGAGTCGACAACGATTCTGTGAAGAGTTTTCAGATTTAATTAATCAACATGAGGATATTGTAAACAACTTATGGATGAGTGACGAAGCCCATTTCCATTTGTCCGGTTACGTCAATAAGCAGAACTTTAGATACTGGAGTGACGTAAATCCTAGACAAATGCATCAAGAACCCCTTCACTCCACAAAAGTTACTGTGTGGTGCGCTATGTCTTCATCGGGGATCATAGGGCCTTACTTTTTTGAAAATGCTCGTGGCAATGCTGTGACAGTAACCTCACAAAAATACGCCGACATGTTGGAAAACTTTTTTGAACCACAGCTTGCACGCTACGAAGTTAACGAGGACACGTTTTTTCAACAAGACGGAACAACCTCCCATACAGCCAGAGTATGCATGAATATTGTTAACAGATTATTTCCAAATCATGTGATTTCTCGAAATGGGGACATCACCCGGACCTCACACCGTGTGACTTTTTCTTGTGGGGATAAAGTGTTTCAAGATAACCCACCACAAACAATTCAAGTCCTGAAAGAACGGATCCGACAGGAAGTGGAAAACATTCCCCTAGCAATGCTGCAAAATGTAATGAATAGTTTCAAAACACGATTGGAAGAATGTGTACGCCTGAACGGATATCATCTTTCCGGAGTTATTTTAAAAAAATAAAATAATTAATGCTTTTTTATGTTCTTTGAGAAAATAATGAATTTATTCCTAAATATTGTTTTTCTTGTTTTTTACAGCCTTTTTAAAATCGCTCGTTATTCTGCCTCACCCGTTACTTAAGCTGTGGCAATTATGTAATGGATCACCTATACACAAATATATAGAAATTTTAGCAGCATCTTACCTATCTTAATGTTTCTATTTTATAAAATAATTCTTTGTATAATAATAAAAGTATCCCTATTTTATTTTTAAAAACCCTCAGTACAAGGAAATTAAATTACAAGCAGCCTTCGATAGCAAATATTTACTTCCTCTTTGAACAGGCAAAATTGATTTATAACTTACAATGTAAAAAACCTTTTTTTTATTCCTGACGACGAACATATTCCCCCCCATTTTTTAAAAGTAAATTATTAAATCACCGCCTGGCTCAAGTGAAGATTTGTCGCTGCTCTCCCAAGGAGGTCATATTTTTCAATAACGCAGACTTGAACCTGGCAAAAATTAACCACGAACTGAATTTATTACTTCAATAATTACGACCCACTGTAAATTAATACAGAAGAAGACCTCGAGCTCCCTTTAAATTCGCCCGACGCCCGTCCCAAGAGAGAAGCACGACCAGAGCGAGACGACTATAGTATCCTTCCAGGGGTCCCTTGTCAAGGCCGCTCAAATAAATGCGCCCGAATTAAGGAACATTAATTAATTTTATCAACCGTAAATGTTTAACGGTGGCAGACCCGGTCCGAACTTTAAATGGAATTGTTTTAAATTTATAACGGGTGAAGGATGGGATCCCATCGAAATCGCTACTCATCCACTAGATGACTGGACGAATGTGTTGCTAATTGTAATAATTGCGGTTGGAAATCGATTAGTGTTGATGGTAAATCTAGAATCAGCTGGAGTAATCGTATTTCAACATACACAGTCTGTCGCAGAGAAAACCGAACTTTCAAATTAAAACAAAAGCTTACTATTTTGGTAAAATTCATTTATTTTATTCAAAGTAGTCGCCTTCGGCTTCAATATAACATTTCGCACGGCCAAGTAACATGTCGAATGAGTCTTTAAGTTCATCTTTAGAGATATCCTTCAGGATCGCTGTCGGCGGTTTTCAATAGCTTCGACGTCGGCATAACGTTCTTCTTTCACCAGCAAATGTAGTTTGGAGAATAGATAGAAATAACAGAGGGCCAAATCCGGTGAATGGTTGATGGTTAAAGTCCCATTTGTAGTTAGAAAATCAGTGATAAACGATATAAGTGATATCATGTAATAAACGTTAGCTACCATTTTCATAATATTGAGGACGCACGCCATGAATACGCGCCAAAAGGCACTTCATAACACCAAAATAATATACAGCATTGACTGTTTGACTAGTTGGTATAAACACTTATTGCACTATGCCTTTCGAATCATAAAAACAAATCAACGTTGTCTTCACTTTTGACTTCTCCAAACTGCCTTTTTCGGTTTTTCTTCGCTTGGATGCTTCCATTTAGAACTTCGATGCTTGGTCTCTGGATCATATTAAAAACACCACTTATCGCCAATTACAATAGAATATCTAAAGTTTTCGTCATTTTTTGAGTCATTAATCATGTTTGTAGGGTGTTGAATCCAGTTAGCTTGTGTGGTACAAACCTTGCAGAAACCTTTCTCAGTCCCAAATACTGTGTCAAAATACAATGAATTGAATCTTTGGAAATTTTTAACCTGATTTCACGCAAAAGTTCGATATTACTTTCCGTAACCGCAGATTTTTTAGCACCAGGATGTTCGTCGTCGCTTATGACTGTACGATCGTCTTTAAATCATTTATATCACTCATATACACTCTGTACGTGATAAACACGCATTACCATACACTTGTTTCACCAAATTAAACAATTCAATAAACGATTTACCGAGTTTAAAGCAGAACTTGATATTTGTTCCTTGTTCAAAATTCATTTTTCGACCAATGCCAAGCACACACTGTTACTTTATACGCAATTTCAAGATATTTTGACATAACATTGGTAAAAGACCTTATGGATGCATATTTTTTTAATAGATGGCGCCACTAAAAACTACTATTTTACAAAAGTTCTGTTTTCTCTGCGACAGACTGGGTATAATTGCTTTGTTTTTAAAAAAACAAGTGGGGTAAATACAAACTATAGTCTATTTTGCGCTAAAACCTGAGTCTGTTGGTCCACAGACAAGTTTATACAGACGAAATGTGCATTTGGGCTATATTGGGTTGGCAACTAAGTACTTTCGGTTTTTACTGATAGAGAGCGTTGCTTTATTTTTTGTATAACGTATGTTAGTGCTGTACTTTACCGTTTGTCGCGTGATACTAGTCACACTGACGTAACTTCAGAAGCAAGTAGTGCGTGATTTTTATTAAAGCTATTAGTTGTGGGTTAATTTTAAATGGAGTGCAGAAACGAACATTTTCGACATATTTTACTATTTTATTTCCGTAAAGGAAAGAAAGCTGCTGCGGCTCACAAAAAGATATGTGAAGTTTACGGTGCTAATTGCTTAACAGAACGCACGTGTCAGAATTGGTATAAAAAATTCCGTTCTGGAGATTTATCCCTCAAAGATGAGCAACGTTCTGGTCGGCCTACTGAAGTTGATGATGACCAAATCAAAGTCATAATTGAAGAGGATCGTCATATAACTGTTCGAGAGGTTATGGAGAGGCTACATGTATCGCACACAACAATTGAAAAACATTTAAAATGTCTTGGGCTAGTTAAGAAGCTTGATATTTGGGTACCTCACGAATTGAAAGAAATTCATTTAACACAAAGAATCAACTTTTGCGATATGCACCTTAGATGAAATGAAACCGACCCTTTCTGAAAAAGGATCATCACTGGTGATGAAAAATGGGTCCTGTACAGTAACATAGTTCGAAAACGATCATGGAGCAAACACGATAAACCAGCTCAAACCACATCGAAAGCTGAATTGCATCCCAAAAAGATCATGCTGTCAGTTTGGTGGAATTACAAAGGTGTTGTGTTTTTTGAGCTGCTTCCAAGGAACCAAACGATCAATTCTGATGTTTACCGTCAACAATTAATAAAACTGGATGAAGCAATCAAAGAAAAACGGCCAGAATTGTCAAATCGGAAAGGTGTAGTTTTCCACCAAGATAATGCAAGGCCTCACACATCTTTGGTAACTCGTGGGAAACTATTGGAGCTTGGCTGGGAAGTGATGCCACATCCCCCATACAGCCCTGATCTAGCACCATCTGATTACCATTTATTTCGAAGTTTGCAGAATTCTTTGAATGGTAAAACTTTCACAAATGACGATGACCTTCACTCGCACCTGGTTCAGTTTTTTGCTGATAAGGACCAGAAATTTTATGAGCGCGGAATCATGCAACTGAAAGAAAGATGGCAAAAGGTCATTGAGCAAAATGAAAATATATAACTGATTAAAAACTATTCTTTGTTTAAAAAAAGTGTTTTATTTTATACTACAAAACCGAAAGTACTTAGTTACCAACCCAATATATTCAAACGCCTTTAATTTTTATTTAAAAAAGTTCAATAATAGAAAAATCTATCTAACAGTCATTAAACAGAAAGATTCGCAGTATCAAATTAAGTTTCTGTTTTTAATAATTTTAATATCGTTAATGGTTGAACAGACAATATTAAAGAGTCAATGTGTTGTACTAAAAACTTCATACAGTTTCAAGATATATGCAAAACATATATAAAATTTAATTTTGAACTATTCTAGATTTGATTTATTAAATGCTGTAGTCGGGTACTTTGATATTTCTTTATATATTTAACTTGACCCATATCTCATCAAAGTGCAACACAATAATCTTGAGACAGAGTTTTAAAAATATAAACAAATAAGCTAAAAATAAGAAAGTAAATATCCATTCATTAACACATTTATATACAATATTATATTCGCAATTGTTTATAATTAGTTACAAGTCAATTTGAGATATTACTTCATGTCGATCAGTTATTGAAAAAATTCTATTTTTTCCACAGTCGAATCGGAATATATTAAATTTAATTTAATAACATGCTTTTTTTTTAAATGATTTAAATACATCTGTTGTAAAGGGTTTTCCAATAAGGACTTGATAACTTTTTTTCAAAATAAAATGCAGACCATTTGAGATATTTCAAAAATTTTATTATCGGGTTGAAGTACAATCGAAACATTTATGAATGGAACTCGACTTCGTTCATATGACCACCGCGGGCACGTGTGCAGCGGTCGATTCGTTGGACCCAATTTTCGATGACTCGGTCACACAATTCGGCCGAAACGGCTGCTATTTCGCGTTCAATGTTGGCTCTGAGCTCTTCCAACGTTGTCGGCTTGGCATAGACCAATGACTTGACGTAGCCCCAAAGAAAAAAGTCTAGAGGCGTTAAATCGCACGAACGAGGCGGCCAGTCGACTGGTCCATTCCTTGAGATAACACGCTCATCAAACTTGCTCTTCAATAAATCGATTGTAACGTGTGCTGTGTGGCTTGTGGCGCCGTCCTGCTGAAACCACATGTTGTCCAAGTCCATATCTTCCAATTCGGGCCAAAAATAATCGGTAATCATGGCGCGATAACGATTACCATTCACAGAAACGTGACGATCATTATCGTTGACGAAAAAATATGGCCCTATGACGCCGCCGGCATGCAAACCACACCAAACAGTTATTTTTTGTGGATGAAGTGGTGTTTCATGAAGCACATGTGGATTTTCACCCGACCAATAACGCATATTTTGCTTATTGACGAACCCATTGAGTCAAAAATGAGCTTCGTCACTGAAAACGATTTTGCGACGAAATTGATCATCTTGGCGCATCTTTTCCAGAGCCCAATCGGAGAACGTATGTCGCTTCAAATGGTCCATCGGCTTCAATTCTTGAGTCAGCTTGATCTTGTATGGGTGTAAACCAAGATCCTTACGCAAAATTCGCCATAAAGTGGTCTGAGCGATGCCCAACTCTTGAGAACGCCGTGGAATTGACTGATTTGGATCATTTGCTACGGACGTTTCAACGGCAGCTATATTTTCGACACTTCGACCAACCCGTTGTCTCACTGGCACGGCAACATCACACAACGAATATGTAGACTCAAATTTTTGCACTAAACTTGTTACTGCCTGTCTACTAGGGCGAGAATCACGACCGAAAATCGGAGTTAACGCTGTTAAAGTAGCGGTCACCGACACCGAATTTCTGTAGTAAATTTTTATAATTTGCAGACGTTGTTCGTTCGTGTACTTTACCATGATGAAAATGTTAAGTTTACTGAATAAATTGACAGTGACAGTTCGATGATTAGTGAAAGGGTGCGTTCACAAATTGAAATAAAAATTGTCAAGTCCCTATTGGAAAACCCTTTACAACTAAATTTTAAATACACATAAAATCAACACTCATTTATTTAAAAAATAACATTTTGACGTGATCCAAGTGATGTACATTTACAATAGCACAAAATATATAATATTTAACGCAATCTAAATATAACATTATAGTATATAAAAAATAAACAAACTATCACTCTCATCATACAAAAAATATTACATAACAATATACAATTTTTGAAATATACACACACATATATATTATTACATATTATTAAAGTAAATAATACAATTTTATTACAGTTAACTTGTACCTGCGATAGTTAAAAATAAGTATTATTAGTAAAAGTCTGACGTAAGTGTATCCTATAATCTTATATGTATTGATACTATTTATTAGTTACATTAATTCAATAGAAAATATTTGAGGATAAAGGTACACGCTCTAATAAAATAATTTAATAAATGAAAAGCTGTATACATTAAAAGATATTATTGCAAAAGTTATATAAATATATATATATATATGTTTATATTGTATGTAAAATTATATGCAACAAGATTAAATTAATTCGCCCGCGATTCGGGCAATATACAATACGAAAAACTCACTTACGAAACGTGCAACAAAAGAGCCCAATGAACGAACGCACGACAACGAAAGTTCAAAAAACTGCATCTAGGTCATGATCTCGTCGACGTCGTTGTCGTAGTGTGGACGTGCAGTATACCATCGGACCGACTTTAGCGTGCCGTGATTGGCGTTTGCGTTAGGATTTTCTCGGAGAGCAAACCGACGAAATAATCGAATGACCACCGCGGAAACCATAAAGATGAAATCGAATTTGTATAAAAGAATTTAGGATGAAGGGACAAAAAGGGAACTCTTTGAAAATATGTGTTACGATGTATTTTCGCTAATACCTGCGAGATTGCCAACGAAGTAATTGAAATTAAGGATGTTAGATATTGCATGCATGCTGCAGGGCTCCAGTCTTGGACCTTCTTTATTTTTGTTATATACCAACGATGTCCGCAGAAGAATATAAGATGCTGATAATACAATTGTACGTATGCATAGAAAATAACGGGTGAGGCAGAATAACGAGCGATTTTAAAAAAGCTGTAAAAAACAAGAAAAACAATATTTAGGAATAAATTCATTATTTTCTCAAAGAACATAAAAAAGCATTAATTATTTTATTTTTTTAAAATAACTGCGGAAAGATGACATCCGTTCAGGCGTACACATTCTTCCAATCGTGTTTTGAAACTATTCATTACATTTTGCAGCATTGCTAGGGGAATGTTTTCCACTTCCTGTCGGATCCGTTCTTTCAGGGCTTGAATTGTTTGTGGTGGGTTTTCTTGAAACATTTTACCCCCACAAGAAAAAGTCACACGGTGTGAGGTCCGGTGAACGGGAAGGCCAGGTGATGTCCCCATTTCGAGAAATCACATGATTTGGAAATAATCTGTTAACAATATTCATGCATACTCTGGCTGTATGGGAGGTTGTTCCGTCTTGTTGAAAAAATGTGTCCTCGTTAACTTCGTAGCGTGCAAGCTGTGGTTCAAAAAAGTTTTCCAACATGTCGACGTATCTTTGTGAGGTTACTGTCACAGCATTGCCACGAGCATTTTCAAAAAAGTAAGGCCCTATATTCCCCGATGAAGACATAGCGCACCACACAGTAACTTTTGTGGAGTAAAGGGGTTCTTGATGCATTTGTCTAGGATTTACGTCACTCCAGTATCTAAAGTTCTGCTTATTGACGTAACCGGACAAATGGAAATGGGCTTCGTCACTCATCCATAAGTTGTTTACAATATGCTCATGTTGATTAATTAAATCTGAAAACTCTTCACAGAATCGTTGTCGACTCACATAATCCGTGCCTTTAAGAGCCTGTACGATTTGGATTTTGTATGGATGAAGGTGGAGATCCTTGTGTAATATTCGTCTGACAATTCGGTTTGAAATCCCAAGTGTAGTGCTATGGCGGCGAGCTGAACGACGCGGGCTTTGCTCAATAGCAGTTCTTACACCGTCGATACTCTCTGGCGTACGCACCGATTTTGGCCGACCAGGTTTCTTTTTTGTCGTTGACGAAGTTTCCTCAAAGTTCCTAACCCATTTTTTAATGGCACAGGCAGACGGCACTGATTGATTGCGTTTAATGTTAAAATGATTTCGAAAGGCACGACGCGTGCGTATGTAAGAATTATCATTTTCATAAAACGCCTTAACAGCGTACGCACGTTGTTGAGGGGTCCAACGCTCCATTGTTACTAAATGCTAATACCAAGGAAACATGGCCGATAGCGTCCCTACCACCTCCGAATGACACGGCGCGAATCGCGGGCTTTTTAAAATCGCTCGTTATTCTGCCCCACCCTGTATTAGTATCACATACAGTTAGCTTTGAAATCAAATAAAATCTTTTCCGATTACGACATCATATTGTTCTCGGCACGGAACTTGAGCCCGCGACCTCATTCTTCTCGGGAACGTGCCACCATTGGACTACGAAGACGGTAAATTCAGTTCCTTCTAATGAACGATAAATTGCATTATGGTAAGAGTTATTAAATGAAGGACCCACATAATTGCATATAAAATGCGCTTTTACAATGTCAAACTGAAAAATTATAATTTTGACAGCTTTATACATCGTATATGAAAAGCGAAAACTTTTTGAAAAATTTCCATTTTTCGCGCAGGAGTCGAACCCGCGATCACATTCTCGCCAGGTTTGTGCTACCATTAGACCACGAAGACGATGAATTCGAGTCATTCTAATGTGCTATAAATTGCAATATGGAAACGGTTTTTAAATGAAAACCCACGGTAGGTTATTAATTACATATAAAATAGAATTTTTCAGTTTAACATCGTAGAAACACATATTTTTGAGCAAAATCTTTTCCGATTTTTGTGATTGAATGACCGTTAAGCAACTCGCTAATAAATTTAAATTCATCGTTGAATTCCTACCAGGTTCTCTTGTAGTTTTAAATAACGTCTTTTGCATCGTTATTAAAAGTTTTTAACATTATTCTGGTTACTAAATGGACATAAATATACAGCGTGTTTCAAAAAGAATATACATATTACAAAGTTTTATTTTGTCCAAGCTATCGATCGCTGCACCTCGGCTCGACTATTGGAGAAACGAATACATAGTCTAGTTTATTTAATAGCCGCTAGATGTCAGTTATCTTCTGTTTTTGTTGTTAACCGTCATATGTTTAAAATAGCTACTCCGCAGCAGAAATCATTTTGTGTTCTCGAGTTCGCGAAGTGCAATTCCGCGATTACAGTGCAAAGACGTTTCAAGTTGAGATATTATATTGATCCTCCGAATGGGTGGAACATTCGCAGTTGGTATCGACAGTTTGTAGATACAGGATGTGTATGTAAAGTAAAGAGTTGCAGAAAATGTTGCACGAATTCAAACTGCTTTCCAACATAATCCTTCAAAATCAACTCGTCGTGCCAGTCGGAAGTTACAACTGCCTACAGCAACAATTTGGCGTGTTTTGAGACGTCGGTTGGTTATGAAGCCGTACAAGTTGCAGTCGTTACAAGCTCCGCGTCCTAATAACAAACGGAAACGTGTGACATTTTGTGACGAGATTCATGATGCTGTCGACAATGATAACACTTTCGCACAACGCGTCGTGTTCAATGATTAAGCGAGCTTCCATGTTAGTAGTCTGGTAAACAAACACAATGTTCGAATTTGGGGTCTACAAAACCCACATGCAGCCATTGAACATGTACGAGATTCGCCTAAAATCAATGTGTTTTGTGCGATATCCCGATCATCTGTTTACGGCCCATTCTTCTTTGATGGCAAACTTCATTTTTCTTGCTCTCGAGACTATTTTGTCTCAAGTGGACACTTACCTTTACAGTTTAATAAATATATGCATTCGAAATACGTATATTCTTTTTTGAAACACCCTGTACTTTACCAGAACTGAATATTCACATTTAATGATTTTCAACATCCGTCGAGTGTATGAAAACTTTCGTGAGTGACTGTACACACAATGCATACAAAAACACCACTACAAAAAGTTATTTTCGCTCCACAAGTTATCGAAAGAATGTTCCACGGAAGACGACAATAGCACCTAATAAAGTAAACTCGTTTCAGCGTTTTAACTTAATCGTAAGACACCCATTCACCTTCTTCCTTTCTTCGTTAATTAGCTTCTCTTTGTATTTTCATTTCCCACATAATTTCGAAATATAAACATAATTTATCAGAGATGTTTTCATAACAGAACGGTTAACGTCTTGCCGTGCATATTGTGCGCTCGGTGTTACGAACTGTGTTTTTCCTCGGTGTTATTAAAAACCCGAATACCCGAATAAATTCTTCACTTATGGATTGTAAATGCTGTTTATGGATCGTTTGCGTGCCATTATCCGGAAGAAATTGTCTAAATTAAGACCTGGACGATATATAAATTTTTTAAAATGCGTCTGAGCCCGTACGGAACGGTTAGGAGCGTGTTAAAAGAAAGAAACTACTATATTGTATTCTAATTAGTACATAGTTATTAAGGCTTGGATAATATCAACTGAACCTCGCCGGAATATTTTTAAATAATGTATTCGTTAGCGGTTTAAAATAAAGAACCTGTATTGGCCATTAACAACTAATAAAGTAACACAGAAAATGAAGTAATAACACCAATAAAAACGCAAATTGAATAGTGTTGAGAGTTTCATTTGCATTTTCATTAAGGGCATTATCTGAGTTAAGTAAATAAAACGATATTAATGTGTAAGATTGTTGGTGTGTAATGAACAAAGAACGGACGTAAAATAAGTTGTTTACAGTAACTCAGGTATCCCTTCATATTTACCATGCGGATAACGACCAGTAAAAAGAGCAGGTCTATTGCATTGAGCAGTGGAATTGCGAGAACAGCATTAAACACG
Source organism: Dermolepida albohirtum (assembly GCA_031893035.1). NCBI lineage: Eukaryota > Metazoa > Arthropoda > Insecta > Coleoptera > Scarabaeidae > Dermolepida > Dermolepida albohirtum. The sequence continues at coordinate 168,632 of JAVIWB010001701.1, forward strand.
TCAACAAACATATTTAAAAAAATAATTTTATAAATGAAAACATATTCACTTACGGTTGATATACACAGTCTGTCGTAAAGAAAGCCGCAATTTTTTAAAATAAAAACAGCTTACTATTTTGGTAAAATTCATTTATTTTATCCAAAGTGGTCGCCTTCGGCTTCAATACAACGTTTTGCACGGTCAATTAACATGTCGAATGAATTTTTAAGTTTATCTTTACAAATGTTCTTCAAGATTGCTGTCGTCGACTTTTAATGGCTTCGACGTCGACATAATGCTATCCTTCCATCAGCAAATGTAGTTGAAGAATAGATAGAAGTCACAGGAGCCAAATCCGGTAAACACGGTGAATGGTTGATGATTAAAATGCCATTTGTAGTTAGCAAATCAGTGATAAGCGTCGAGCGATGAGATGGTGCATTATCATGTAACAAACGCCAACTACCATTTTCACGATATCGAAGGCGCATACGACGAATACGCGCCAAAAGACGCTTCATAACACCAAGATAATATACAGCATTGACTGTTTGACTAGTTGGTATAAACTCTTTGTACACTATGCCTTTCGAATCATGAAAATAAATCAACATTGTCTTCACTTTTGACTTCTCCAAACAGCTTTTTTTCGATCTTTCTTCGCTTGGATGCTTCCACTCAGAACTTTGACGCTTGGTTTCTGGATCATATTGAAAACATCACGTCTCGTCGCCAGTTACAATAGAATACCTGAAGTTTTCGTCCTTTTTTGAGTCTTTAATCAAGTCTGTACAATGTTGAATTCAGTTAGCTTGTGTGGTACAAACCTTGCACAAATCTTTCTCAGTCCTAAATGGTGTGTCAAAATTCGATGAATTGAATCTTTGAAAATATTTAATTCCATTCCAATGTATCGCAATGAGGATTTCGGCTCATTTATGATAAATTCACGCATAAGTTCAATGTTGCTTTCCGTAATCACAGAATTTTTCGCACCGGGATGTTCGTCGTCATTTATGTCCATAGGATCGTCTTTAAATCATTTATACCACTCATACTTACTCGTATGTAATAAACACGCACCACCATACACTTGTTTTACCAAATTAAACGTTTCAGTAAACGATTTACCGAGTTTAGACGAATGCCAAATACACTTTGTTATTATATGAGCAATTTCTCTGCTTCTAATGATGCAAATGTCATGATATTTTGATATAATATTGATGAAAGATTTGTCTTTTCGACGCATATTTTTTTTAAAAGATGGCGCATCTAAGGATTACTATTTAAAAAAAAGTTCGGTTTTATCTGCGACAGACTATGCACAACCCCTTTGCACAACTAAATCGTCATCAGCAGCAGATAATTAAGCAGTGTCGCATCTGGAAAAGTACGTCAAAAGCCCGTACGAAACAAATTCCGTACACGATCTATACCGTCGAAAGCCAAAACGCACACTAGTGTGCGACACTGTTTAATTAACTGTTTAGATACAAGTTTATAACAATTTTTAATAATTACATTGAGATCAAGTTCGTAAGTATACATTAGTTTCATTTATAAATTTAATTTTATACTTTTACGCGTGTGTTTCCAACTATGAGGATAATAATAAAAATAATAATAATAATAATAATAATAATGTATATATTGTATTTGCCCAACAGATCTTTACAATCCTATTACAGGACAACTCTTAAGTCTAATTACTTCTGCGTTGACTTACAGTGAACACTAAATTTTCTAAATACTTTAAATACTAATTAACATTAAATACTTATTTGTAAGCCCACCACCACAAGAAGTATAAACACACCTATACACTACAAACACTGACGTAAAATCGTTGGTAAACGACTATAGTTTATATCCACGGCTGTTAAATTATTAAAGTTATTACATATTCGGTAGACCGGCGATCCAATCATTACATTTGTCCTTGGAATGGGCAGACGAAAGGTGTTCGTTATTCTAATCGCTTGCCTGGGAACCAAAAAGTTTATCTTTGCTAGAATGTCAGGTGCGTCTATTCCACTATGTAGAATATGGTAAAGAAACTTTATTTCATTGCGGTGTCTACGAAGCTCTACTCTAATGATTCTATGTTAAATGTAGTTAGTAGATTAATGTGGCTGTAGCACCGAGGAGGATAGTTCCCAAAGTGGCGAAAGTAGAGGTACTTCAGAAAGCGCCTTTGCACTAATTCCAGCACATGGATATGTGTTTTATAAAGAGGTGACCACACCAATGACGCATATTCGAGTTTCGACCTAACAAAGGCAAAATAAAGTGGTATTATACTGTCGATTGACGAGAAGGACTTGGTGGTTCTAATTATGAAACCCAAAGTTTTTAATGCAGCATTGGATATATTATTTACATGGATATTGAATAATAATTTGGAGTCAAATGTAATACCCAAATCCCTAACAACTTGGCATTTTTCTAGGCAAGCATTGTTTAAAGTGTAATTGAATTCGATAGAGGAACCTCTACGAGTGAATGAGACATATCTACACTTAGAAATATTCAAGTGAAGCCCATTATCGGCGCACCATGTCTGGGTTACATCCAACTGTTCCTGAAGGTGAGCGCAGTCATCGATATTATTTACTGCGTGATATATTTTCAGATCATCTGCGAATAATAATTTCTCACAGTCTAGAACTTCAGCAAGGTCGTTTATAAAAATAGAAAATAAAAGAGGTCCGAGATTTGATCCTTGCGGAACTCCAGATGTTGAATGAAAAGGCTGTGATTTATGATTATAATGAAACACCTATTTCATTTTTAACGTTTCGAGAGATTTTCTTCCCCTTTTTTTCAAGTTACAAAGAAAAGATGAAAAGAATTCTCCGTTTTTTTAAGTTTGAGGTTATATAGGAACATGCCTAATAATGAACAATTTTGAGGGTAATTTTGATGGAGCTTGTAGTTGATTTAGTTAATCACTGAAGGTTGATATATAACTCCCTTCCACATTAATTTTTGATGACAACTTAGTTGTCGAAATACGTATACAGAACACGAAAATTAATGTGGAAAGGGATTATATATTAACCTTAAGCGATTAAGTTTTAATCAACCACAGGCTACATCAAAATTACCTTTAAGATGAAAATGTGCTTCTTTAAAAGAGCGGTAGGAGATTTCCGGACGTCAACGCGATACTTACTAAATATCAGATATTTTGATGACCTGCAAAGAGTAAAGTTCCTTGCCTGTTCGGAGAAATGATTCTAAGAAGATGAACAAGAATTATTTTGGAAAAAGTTAATTTTATTTTCTTTAAGAACTACAGCAGTTCCTTTTCGTCAATACGATTTTTCAGAATCGCTCGTGTAAATAAAATGAAATATCGATGGCATCTGCGAACGTCATTTATTTTGTTGAGAGTTTTATTCGTTCGACATTTGCAATAACTGACAACTAAAATGATAATGAAACTTGAAGAAATATTTTTCTAAAAATGGGCGAAGTGTGAAAAAATAATCGAAATACGCCGCATATGTGTTAAATTTGTATATTTATATTTATTATTTCGATTTTATTTATACAATAAAAATGCGTCTGGATTATAAAAAAAAATAAATAAAAAATTCCAATATTAACACATGCTCATCTGCAACATGAATAATGTGCTTTTATTGGGTTGACAATTAAGTAATTCTAGAAACCACTAATAGATGGCTTTAGTTATATATTATATATTTTATTTACTATTTGATAAAAAACGAATCGCCCAGCAAAAGCATATATTTTTAAACCACCTTTTTACAAACGTTTGCCGTGTTAAAAATATTAGGTGCGCAACTAAGTTCTCGCTGTTTTTCAAAAAATGGCTCCAGTAGTAAGTGCTGGTCGATTGTGACGTAACCAAAACGTCATGAACCAAGCTTAGACATATGGTAAACAAACCGCTTTGACACATTAGTGATTTTGTTTTTGCGTCAAATACTTTTGGTTGTGTGAAAATGTCTGATTTTGTGCCAAATAATCGTCATTTGCGGGAAGTGTTGCTTTTCTTCTTTCATTCGAAGAAAACGGCGGCTGCAGTGCATCAAGAACTCTAAAAAGTTTACGGAGATGCTGCTCTAAGTGAAACAACGTGCCATGATTGGTCTCGTCGCTTCAAAGACGGTGATTTCGATGTAGACGACCGTTCGCGTGAAGGAAGACCAAAAACCTTCGAAGACGCTGAATTGGAGGCATTGCTCGATGAGGATCCGTGCCAAACGCAAAAAGAGCTTGCTTCAGCATTAGGAGTTACCTGCCAAGCTATTCCTCTGCGATTGCATGCGTTGGGAATGATTCAAAAACAAGGAACTTGGGTTCCTTATGATTTGAAGCCAAGGGACGTTGAGCGTCGTTTTTTCGCCAGTGAACAACTGCTCCAGCGGCAAAAAAGGAAGGATTTTCTTCATCGCATCGTTATGGGTGATAAAAAATAGATTCATTACAGCAACCCAAAGAGAACAAAATCATGAGGACTGCCCGGTCATGCTTCTACGTCGTCGGTTCGGCCGAATATTCACGCTGCGAAGATTTTGCTGTGTATTTGGTGGGACCAGGGCGGTGTTATTTATTATGAGCTGTTGAAACCGAACGAAATCATCACTGAGGAACGGTATCGAACTCAATTGATGCGAATTGATGCACAATATGAGCAGAGGCACGAAAAGGTGATTCTACAACATGACAACGTTCGGCCTCACGTTGCCAAACCCGTTAAAACCTACTTAGAAACGCTCAAATGGGAGACATTGCGCCGTCCGATTATTACTTGTTCCGTTCGATGGCACATGGTCTATTCAGCAGTTCCGCTCATATGAAGACATCTCAAAATGGCTTGATTCGTAGATAGCCTCAAAAGACGAACACTTCTACCGTAACGGTATTCGAGCTTTGCCAGAAAGATGGGAAAAAGTTGTCGCTAGCGATGGGCAATATTTTGAATAATTCATTTGTAAACATTTTTTCACAATAAAGTTGCATTTTCATCAAAAAAAACAGCGAGAACTTAGTTGCGCACCTAATAATAAATGATTTAAAAAAGAAATAAAAAACAATAAATCTGTATGTCGTCTTTTTGTGGAACGACGAGACGACCAGATCATCATTTGAAAAGGAATCATATCGTTGAACTACACAAAAAATCATTTATTATCAACAGATTTCTACAAAATTTTGTTAAAAAATAAACATTTTTACTGAATGTTTCGTTTTTTTTACCAAATAGATGAATTGAAAAAAAGACAAAAGCGAAGACTCAACCTGTCACTAAATTTCAAAGTGTTTTATTCATTCTTATGTAACTGAAACTTAAATTTAACACAAGATACTGTATTTTATTTTGACTATATTTAGAAACCTTTTCATACATTAATCACTTAAGGTTGATATATAACCCCTTTCCACATTAATTTTCGTGTGACGAAAAATTTAAATAGGATTTTAAAGAGCGCAGTTTTCAAGTCACATTTCGGTCCACTAACTTCATCAAATCCCTTTTAGAACATGCGAAAGACAAAGTCGAGGATAACGAAAAATCGAAAATTTAGTTAATTAAATGTCTAGATTGCAGTAAACAATACATCGGCCAGACGAAACGATCGATAGAAACCCGGTATAAAGAACATATTGCGCACATAAAATTCAATCGGCCAGAAAAATGCAGTTTAGCAAAACATGTGTTAGAAAGTAATCATAGTGTTAACGCGGATTGTTTGCAATTGATAAAGAACGTGTGTAATTATCGCGAATTAGATACGTATAAAAGCATGCACAATTTGAAAAATAAAGGCCATGTGTCGCACACTGACCTGGAGCCCAACCATATTATCTCTCTTTGGTCTCTTAAACGACATACAAGGGAGAGTGCAATAAACGGCATGTAGGTATTTGTCTTTTTTTTCCTTTTTTTTCTTTTGTCTTTCATCAAAGTTTCAGACTAGAATACAATCTTTTAAAAATTATGTGAAACGAATATACAGTGTGCGTTTTGGCTTTCAATGGTAAAGATCGTGTATGGAATTTGTTTTCGTACGGGTATTGTGCCGTAGTTTTCCAGATGCGACACTGTTTAATTATCTCCTGATGATGACAACTTAGAGGTCGAAATACGTATACAGGATACGAAAATTAATGTGAAAAGGGATTATATATCAACCTTCAGTGATTAAGTTTATCAACCACAGGCTCCATCAAAATTACCTTTCCATACATATTTAAAAAATTAGAGATGTACATTTCCAGTAGTACTAAAATCGTTCCAAAATTTACTTATGGCCTCTTCATCTTGATTTGAAATATCCGCTGCAGTTAGGACGTTGAGTCTTGCTCTTGTCCAATCCGGTCGTCCTCTTCGACGGGTTCGCCACTGTCCAAACTATTACCGGGCCCGAGATACTTATGGAACGGCAGCACAGGCATACTGACATATATACACACCTTTTTATTATTGTATACAATTTATGAAATTTTCAATATGGCCGCCGTGACGTTATCCGGCGGATAAAGCGTGAACCAGAAGCTTGCCAATAAGGAAATGCAATTTCTTTATTTCCAGCGTCGACAACAGCAGAGACCATCGGCGTCTCGCCGACTTTCGCTGTTGTTGTTGGGCAACACTTGTCCTCCTGTACAACAGATAGGACAACAGCAGTGAAAGCCGGGGAAACGCCGACGGTCGCTGAGGGTCGCTATGAGGGCACAATTACCCATTCGACATAGTTGAAGAAATAAATTGCAAAATTACAATACATCTTTTTAAAATTCTAATTTTGGAATTTTATTTATATTTCTTTCATTACTGCTGAATATTCCAACATTGTTAGTAAAATGTGTACTTTCAAAATATACCTAGGAATTAAATTGCTTTTGTCATATATAGAAAGTATCTCTTTATTATTCCAACTACGGACTTTTATTTGCATTTCTTCAGTTGATTCTGAATTTGCCAACATTGTTAGTAAAATGTGCACTTTAATATACATAAGGCCTAAGTTTCGTATCTAATGTATAAAAAGTAGGTCTATGTAATTCTAACTGTTGACTTTTTTACGTTTTTTAATTGCTGCTGAAGCTACCAGCATTGCTATTAAAATGTGCACTTTCAATATACATACGTACATACATTAAATCTATTCAGTCAGCAGTTACACAAAAGCGTATTTTATTCTCCGCAAGCATTTTTTTTGCTTTAATTTACACGGGTCTATTTACAAAAATACATCATCGACTATATGCACACCTCGATTTAATCGCCGCGCTTTTTTTACCGCTTACTACACAAACGGAATTCATGCAATTGTCAACACAATTAATCAAGTACGCCAAAAGAAGCAAAAACATCAGAACGTGACCAGAACAATTTAATATCAAATTTATGCCTGCCTCTCGGAATATGGTTGTTTTTCTTTTAATTAAAACTGACAATTACGTCACCTAATATCAATTTAAATTACTATCTGCTTCTTTGGAGAGGAACATATATACATACATCAATATGTATATTAAACGAGAAAGAAGGCAGCAGGATGTTATCTTTTTTTGGTTTCGTACGGTAACGTTTTAAAATGCATGATTTATTTACATTTTAACGAGATATTATTTGCATAAAATACATCAAAATGATTAAAACATGTAGTGATAATTTATGCTAATAATCAATAAATTACATAGTAAAAAGATTATTGACTAGCAATATAAATTGTTCGCCAAAATATTATATAGTGTAAAACTATAATGTCAGCTAGAAGATTGGGAAGTCCAACTGATATATCTCTGAAGATAGTGTAGATATTGCTATGTTTAATTTTTCAAAACAAAATGCTAATGCCAATATAAATAACCTTTAAGTAAACTATATCTAGTCTCTGAATAAGAAGAAGTGATTCAAATATCCCACTGAAACGTGGAACACAGTTTAAAAATGTAACTTACCATAAAAATGAAATAAAAACATGACATATATATGTATGTACTTACAAAGGGTACTAGGAAAGTTTTGCAATACAGCTTTGTTTATTTAATTTTTTCAAAGGAATTTCCTCTACACTCAATACAACTCTCCATCTTCCGAAATCAATCTTTAAACCAGTTCTGCCAAGTTTCACTAGGGAGTAAAGCACACTCGCTTTCCCAAGCCCGCAGAAGGTCTTCATCACTGGAAAACCGCCTCCCTTTTAGCTTCATTTTTTCATGCGGGAACAGTGCAAAGTCATAAGGAGCAAGATCTGGACTGTAGGGAGGGTGCTCGAGAAGTTTCAATCCTATCGTGATCAAATATTCGGTGCAGGCTTTGGCGCTGTGAGCTGGAGCATTATCGTGATGGAGGAACCAGATGTCCATTCTTGACTTTGGCCATAGGTTCTTCGTAGATCCAATGACATTAGACAGGCACTTTTCAGTATACCACTTAGCTGTGACTGTCTTCTGTGTTTCCAAAACGACACGTTCCACAATTCCACTCGATTTGAAAAATACAGCTATCATTTTCTCCTTTACAGATCGTGATTTTCTGACAACTACGGATGTGTCCGCATCATCAAAGACCCAAACTTTGTTTTGAGGTTTGGTCGGCACATCGTAATTGTACAGCCAAGTCTCGTCACCTGTCACGATGTTGTTCACATACCGAGATTGTCCCTTATTAAACTTTTTAGCAACTCCCGGCACCAAGTCACGCATCATGTCACCTGCTATTCGGTCAGTCGATGTGGCACCCAGAAAGAACAAAGTTTCTTCACGTCCAAATGATCATGCAGAATAGAACGAATTGTTGGTGCGTTTAGGCCTGAAGTATCCTCTATCTGTTGGTAGGTCACTCGCCTGTTCTCGCCAAGCATTTTCTTCACAGTAGTAACGTTTTCCTGCGTAACTGACGTTCCGGGCTTCCCGACCTCTCAGCATCCTCCACAGTTAAATTTTTCCTTTAAAATTCTCTATACCACCTGAATATCGTTGTGCGTTGTGGGCAAACATCACCTAGTGCAGGAGACATTTCTTCGAAGCACTGGTCTATTTTTAAACCACGCACGAAATTATAACGCAAAACTTCCCTTATCTCAGTTCGTGAAAACGATGCCATCGCAAGCGCTTTACACTCTCACTGCTAATGAATAACTGAGCCCATACTGAACATACTCTCATAACTCTCTAACTCAATAGTTGTTTGTATTTTTGATTAATTTAAGACATCATCAGTTATATTATCATTAGTTTCTAACACATGTCGGATTACGCTTGATTTTGCCGGCTTGCTAAATCTGATATGAGATATATCTTCTTTGTGACAGATTTTATTTTATTCGTAAGACGTCTGTGGCGCAGATCGTGTGTTTTGGTTCTGGCGAGAGAAGCGTGTGAAATTTTTCTGTGTAAGCATTGCCACGAATCCAGGTGCAACATTGTAATTAAGAATCTGCTGATGATGACGACTTACATGTCGAAATCGTATACAGAATACGAACATGTGTTTTTTTGATTCATTCAATTATTTCAATAAATTAAAATTTAACTTAACTGACAATCACTATTCATTTGTTTCATCAAAGGTTGCTTGTTTCCAATATATTGTATGCTGCCTTTTAATTGAACATAAAAAATATTCAAGGATATAAAACACATGAAAAAAACAATACCTCCCTCTAGTGTCCAAACATACATTATTCGAAAGAACGACGTTCGTGTTCGTTCGACATGAAACGGTATAAATAACAACATATCGTTTTCAAAGTACGATTAAACGTGTATTGATAATAAAGACACTTATTTACTATCAATTTCCAAATTATTGCTCAAATTATTTGAAATATTATTCAACAAATATGTTTACTTTGAACAGACATAAAAAGTAAGTACAATTATTTTATTGCCAGCGCCTTCTTATTAACAATAAAGCAAATTACATGGACTCAAGAAAATACACTGGCATTTGTGTAATGTGTAAATAGTATTTCACCATTCGATATCTTGAAGAGTACAAATTACATGCAATTATCGAGATTGTATAATTTCTTAGGCCAATGCCCAAAGGTATCGTAAATATCAAGCTAATAAGGATGTATAACGTAAAACAATACCGCGTGCACTCGTCGATTTCGATTTTATAATTAGTCATGGTGTAAGTGGCACTCGAAAGAAAGATATGAGATTGTTTGAAATAAAAATTCTCTTTTATTAGAATTTTAACACGAAATATTCTTGTGTTGAATGAAGCATAAAACGAATTCAAAATGTATATAAATGATATTGTAAAATGTACTGAAACAAAAACTTTATTACAGAATTTTATGAATATTTCGAGTCTGAAACAATACAATGATGTAGTGAAAGAAAATGGCAGAAGTTTAGATCTTGTTTTTTCTGACTTCGACCGCTCTCTTTATGTTTCGCAAAGTTTGGATACTTTGGTTCTTTTGGATGTTCAACATCCAGCTCTTGATGCTACGAGGGAGCGTTTTTATATTCGCGGAATGAGCGGGTTGTAGAGGGGTGAATAGGCGCATTGGGGGCGTGGCCTGTGCAGCGACTCATGATTAGTATAAATACGAAATTTCATTGTTATTAGACAGTTAGTCTTTGAGCTATCGTCAACCAAGTAACATAATCAGGAGTGAAAAGTGAAATATGGAAAAAATCGAATATCGTGCCGTTATAAAGTTCCTTACCAGGCAAGGAAAATCAGTCGCGACCATAATGAATGAGATGTCATTGGTTTACGGCGACTCTTGTCCAGGAAAAACCATGGTGTACAAGTGGCATAGTTTATTTAAACAAGGAAGGGAATCCCTTGAAGACGACCCGAGGCCGGGCAGGAGCATTGAGGTGACCACGCCAGCACTTATCCAAAAAGTTGAACAAATTGTACTCGAAGATGCTCGACTAAAGAAGAAACAACTCGCAGAAATGGTTGGAGTATCCGATACAACAATTTTTAAAATCCTACACGATCATCTCGACATGTCTAAGGTCAGCGCAAGATGGGTGCCGAGAACGCTCACGCTGCCGCAAAAACAACAGCGCGTAGAGTGTTCGCGTGCATTTTTGGACCTCTGTAATGAAGACAAGGATGGTGTATTGAGTGGAATTGTTACTGGAGACGAAACTTGGGTTCATCATTATGAACCTGAGTCCAAACAAGACTCCATGCAGTGGCATAAAAAGGGCACAGCACCTCCCAAGAAATTTAAAGTGTCACAATCAGCTGGGAAACTCATGGCAACGGTATTTTGGGACTCGGAAGGAATATTGTTGATTCATTATAAAGATAAAGGTGTTTCTATAACCGGAGAATATTACGCTTCAATATTAGAGCGACTAAAAGAAGCCATTAAAGAGAAAAGACGGGGAAAATTGACAAAAGGTGTTCTGCTTTTGCACGACAACGCGCCCGTCCACAAGAGCCGCGTTGCGTTAGCTGCCCAGCATAAGGTGGGCTTCGAAATTGTGAATCACCCACCCTACAGCCCAGACCTGGCCCCGAGTGATTATTACCTGTTTCCGAAAATGAAAAAAGAGCTGCGGGGTAAAAAATTTACTGCCGATGATGAAGTCAAGGAGGCAGTTTCGGCGTATTTTGCAGATAAAGAGAAATCATTTTTTTATCAGGGTATAAATAAATTAATTGAAAGATGTGAAAAATGTATCCGTCTTGCAGGTGAATATATTGAAAAAGAAAAACAATTTGGTTTTTTTATTTCCATCCCTTGTCCCCCATTCCGCGAATATAAAAACGCTCCCTCGTACATTAAATGTTTTGAAAACTCAAGGGTATAACTTTCCTTCCGAGATGTGTAATAGATTGAATTTCATTGTGTTAATTAAGACACCTTATACTGCACTCCCGGAGGAACCGATTGGTCTTTCTTGAAACATATTTTGATACAAATGGAGTTGAACGATAATCTCAAAAAAGGTATACAAGGCAAAATGCCGATGGAAATTGTGATTCTGGACAAACAGAAAGTGTATTCCAAGATAAAAACTTGGAAAAATTTTTGTCTGTACACCTCGAAACAAAAAAAAGTGTTGCAAAGATAATATTAAAATAGTCATATACTCTACAATTTATATACGGGCTGTTCAAAAAGAATATACGTATTTCGAATGCATATATTTATTAAACTTTAAGACATACGAATATGAAACTTTACACACATATTTACGAGCCTCTCAAGTTCAGATTACAGATGTTTAATATGTCCTCCATCAGCGACACGAACAATATCACATCGATACTCAAATTCCTCCTATACTCGGGCAAGCATGACCTTCGTCACTGATGTTATGCCAGTACGGATCCGGTTCTTCAACTCTTCCAGGTTTTGTGGGAGTGGTGTTACATAAACGTTGTCTTTAACGAAATCCCACAGGAAGAAGTCACAGGGTGTCAAATCCGGTGACCGTGGAGCCCAACTGAGACATGCTAAGTCGCCAGCTGCTTGACGACCAATCCAACGGTTTGGTAGAGTTTCATTCAGATATTCACGCACCTGGTGATTCCAGTGAGGAGTGCCCCGTCTTGTTGAAAAACGAAGTTGTCTTCGTGCAGCCTCGGAAACAACCAGTTTTGTAACATAGCGAGATACTGCTGACTATTAACCGTGTTTCCATCAAAGAATAATGGACTGTAAACAGATGATCGGGATATCGCACAAAACACATTGATTTTAGTCGAATCCAGTACATGTTCAATTGCTGCATCTGACCAGACTACTAACATGGAAAGTCATTTCATCACTGAACACGATGCGTCGTGCGAAAGTGTTATCATTGTCAATAGCATTATGAATCTCGTTAGAAAATGTCACACGTTTCCGTGTGTCATCAGGACGCAGAGCTTGTAACAACTGTAACTTGTACGGCTTCATAACCAACCGACGTCTCAAAACACGCCAAATTGTTGTTGTAGGCAGTTGTAACTCCCGACTGGTACGACGAGTTGATTTTGGAGGATTACGTTGGAAAGCAGTTTGAATTCGTGCAACATTTTCTTCAGAAACACGAAGGCGGCCAAGACTCTTTCCTTTACATACACATCCTGTATCTACAAACTGTCGATACCAACTGCCATTATTCCACCCATTCGGAGGATCAATATAATGTCTCAACTTGAAACGTCTTTGCACTGTAATCGCGGAATTGCACTTTGCAAACTCGAGAACACAAAATGATTTCTGCTGCGGAGTAGCCATTTTAAACATATGACGGTTACCAAGAAAAACAGAAGACAACTGACATCTAGCGGCTATTAAATAAACTAGACTATGTATTCGTTTCTCCAATAGCCGAGCTGAGGCTCAGCGATCGATAGTTTGGACAAAATAATACTTTGTAATACGTATATTCTTTTCGAAACACGCTGTACATTTATTACTAATTCTCTCTAATTTGAGTCTAGTAAATAGGTGATATTTTTCGAAATTGTTAATTATATCCATCACAAAGAAGTACCCGGTAGTAAGAATTACTTCCTCCTCCTCTTGCTCCTTTTTTTTTTGTTAGTTTAAATCCGTTATCGTGTTCCGCTTTACCACTATTTTATTGAACGTCCCATAGTTCGTCGTTCTGGAGCAAGAGAGAGAGGAGATTTATATTAAATAGTTCTTAACAACGGCAACGGCAGTTCTATGCTATAAAACTAATAACTTCTTAAGTCATTAATAAATTACTTTTCGACATAATTTTTATTTAGTTTTCGTTCAATATGTAAACTTAGAATTTAAAAACATTAGCGATTATTACGCAATATTGTATAGTATAATTTTATTAAGCAAACCCACATTCGATCTAGTTTTAGTGGATCGTATTCGCATTATTAAGCATGTGTATGTGACCATAGAAACCGCACGCGTTTCGTTTATTACAGAAACTGTGTGAATTCAAAAGTAATGACTAATGTTTTCTATCTCATTTCGATGCCCATATATTTCACGCAAATATTCAAATTAATCATTAAAAATAAGTTCTTCGCTTTTGTATATATTTTACGCTTCCGTAATTTCAACAACAAAACAATAAACAACAGTAGAAGTAAAAAAAAAGAGAAGAGACCGAATGACAAAGATACCTTCTTTCGTATTGGCCCTGACATTACATTGTTATTATTACTATTGAAGTGAAAGATGATTATTCACTCTGAAAGAAGAAAAAAGGGAAATAAACTCTTCCTTCTGTCTTCCTCGCTCTTGTGTCCCTCCTTTATTCGTACTTTTCTTGAGTCAAGCAAAGCGTGTTAAATGAAAGTAACTTTGAATTACAAAATTACTCTTCCGTTGGAAGTATTTATACAAGGAGTATTAATTTTTTTTTCACGCTGTTGCTGCCCGTGTTTATTATCGCTCTGACAAATATTGCTCTCCGTTTACAAGTTTCGAGACAAACTTAATTGTTAATTAATTAAGTTATTAAAGTCAAGGTTTCGTGGGGGTCTTTGTTGCGCCTTTTACTTCAAATACACAAAATACAAGCTATTAAATTTGTAGACATTATATTGTTCGTAAACTTAAAAAAAAAACGTAAATACAAACGACTTGACTTACATACATACTATATATTCGAGGTAAATTTATTGCATATTTTCATTTGATTGTATTTTAATTTACAACGGATAATGGAAAGGAAATATTACACAATACTTCGATAAATGTTGTTGTAAAAAAGAGGACACTTTTTGGGTTACGATCGGTTTCCATATAATAAATTTAATACAATCTGTATACGAGGTACTATCCAAACGTTTTATTAATCTAACTACACCGTTTAATCAAATCAGCGAACGTTATACATAATTTATATTAGGTGCGCAACTAAGTTCTCGCTGTTTTTGATGAAAATGCAACTTTATTGTGAAAAAATGTTTACAAATGAATCATTCAAAATATTGCCCATCGCTAGCGACAACTTTTTCCATCTTTCTGGCAGAGCTCGAATACCGTCACGGTAGAAGTGTTCGTCTTTTGAGGCTATCCACGAATCAAGCCATTTTGAGATGTCTTCATTTGAGCGGAACTGCTGATTAGCCAGACCATGTGCCATCGAACGGAGCAAGTAATAGTCGGACGGCGCAATATCTGAGGAATATGGCGGGTGGGGTAGGATCTCCCATTTGAGCGTTTCTAAGTAGATTTTAACGTGTTTGGCAAGGTGAGGCCGAGCGTTGTCATACTGTAGAATCACTTTTTCGTGCCTCTGTTCGTATCGTGACCGCTTTTCGCACAGTGCTCGGCTCAATCGCATCAATTGAGTTCGATACCGTTCCCCAGTGATGGCTTCGTTAGGTTTCAATACCTCATAATAAATAACACCACCCTGGTCCTACCAAATATGCAGTAAAACCTTCGCAGCGTGAATATTCGGCCGAATCGACGACGTAGAAGCATGACCGGGCAGTCCCCATGATTTTGTTCACTTTGCGTTGCTGTAATGAATCCATTTTTCATCACCCGTAACGATGCGATGAAGAAAACCCTTGCTTTTTTGCCACTGGAGCAGTTCTTCACAGGCGAAAAAACGACGCTCAACGTCTCTTGGCTTCAAATCATAAGGAACCCAAGTTCCTTGTTTTTGAATCATTCCCAACGCATGCAATCGCTGGGAAATTGCTTGGCGGGTAACTGCTAATGTTGAAGCAAGCTCTTTTTGCGTTTGGCACGGATCCTCATCGAGTAATGCCTTCAATTCAGCGTCTTCGAAGGTTTTTGGTCTTCCTTCACGCGAACGGTCGTCAACATCGAAATCACCATCTTTGAAGCGACAGAACCAACCACGGCACATTGCTTCACTTAGATCAGCATCTCCGTAAACTTTTTGGAGTTCTCGATGCGCTTCAGCCGCCGTTTTCTCCGAATGAAAGAAGAAAAGCAACACTTCCCGCAAATGGCACAAAATTAGACATTTCCACACAACCAAAAGTATATGACGCAAAAACAATATCACTAATGTGTCAAAGCGCACTTACTACTGGAGCCATCTCTTGAAACACAGCGAGAACTTAGTTGCGCACCTAATATAAATATTTATAATAATATAAAATGCTCATATTAAGATTATATCGGGTGTATGTTAATGTCCGAGACCCACGTGACCAGCGATATAGGTATTTACTTGTACCACTATTGGCGCTACTGAAAAACAATTAGTTACTGTATATTCTTTTGACAGGTCGAAGTTACGAATTGTTACGAATTTCTAAGTTACCATTACCTTTTTATTATTACTTTATCTGTTTTTTATTGGGTAAGTTAAACGCTATTAATTGAGATTTTTGTGGTTACGTTGCTTTTTCACATTTTAGAGTTATTAAGATATTTACAATGCCTTTTACACAGGAACAAGATGCCTTTATTGTAATGGCACATTTTCGCAGTGGAACGCGCAATGCAGACGGAATATGGACGTATAGTTTACAATCATGCATAGATCAATTTATGGAAGCATATCCAGAAGTTGACATTAATTATGATGTTTTTAAAAATCATAAATGCATACTTGTAAACCGATTCCAGAATAAACATTGCATTTGCAGAGGAAAATCAACAGGTAGACCCACAGTTTTGACTCAACCAGTTGTTGATGATATTCGCAATCGAATGGATGTAAGCCCTAATAAATCACTACGGAAACTATCGGCACAAACAGGTAATAAATTATATCAGCCCGTGAATTTATTGTAGTGACATTTATCAAAACTTTTCAGGGTTCAGTATTGCAACATGTTCAAAAGCATTAAAAAAAGAACTGCACATGCACCCATATAAAGTAACTGTTGTCCAACAACTTTTACCTGCTGATTTCGAAAAACGCATTAATTACTGCCAATGGTTCAATGAACATTTAAATAACAATGATTTGTTAGACTTAACCTTCTTTACGGATGAAGCTTATTTCCATCTATCAGGTTATGTAAATAGCCAAAATTATAGAACCTGGGCTACTGAAAAACCTGAAGCATTTGTTGAAACTAGTTTACATCCAATCAAAATTGGAGTTTGGATAGCAATATCACGACGTCGTATTATTGGACCTATATTTTTTAATGAAACCATAACTGCTGCAAGATACCGACAAAATATTTTGGAAGAATTTATTGAATCCTTGCATGACGATGAAATAACTTTAGGATATTTCCAGCAAGATAGTGCTACAGCCCATACTGCACGAGCTACTCTTGAGTATCTGCAGCAGTTTTATGGAGATCGTATCATAAGCCATGGATTGTGGGCTCCTCGATCCCCAGACTTAACACCGCCTGACTTTTATTTATTTGGACGGATGAAGAACAACATATTCAAAAATCGCATACATGATTTGGATCACTTACGAGATGCAATTCGATATGAAATCGAAAGCATAACTCCTGCAGAACTTGAAAACGTTTTCGAAAATATGAAACGTAGAGTTAATTTATGTTTGGAAAATAATGGGGGCCATTTTCAACATTTATTGTAAAATAAAAAGTTATTGTGAAATAAAGAGTTATACATTACTTTAATCTGTATTTATTGTAGTAAACAGTTTTTGAAACATTATAACAACAATATGTACGAAATTACATTACTTGTCAAAGTGACAATTTAAGGTTAAGTTAGCGGAATCGTAGATATAAACTATGGTGTCCAACTGTAGAAAAATACATGAGGTCACGTGGGTCTCGGACATTAACATACACATAGTATAATACAATTATATTACAATCGCCAGATTGAAACGTGATCATGGCACAGCTCATCTCTATAAAATAGATATTATAGAGTAACCAATGCGTGAATATTGATTTGGTACGCAGGTTTAAATCATATTTTATTACTTCGTTAATTGAATAATTATAGTAATAATATTAATAATAATAATATATTCATCACCCAACAGGCGAACCCAATTATAGGACGAAACATTATAATACAAATAAGACAAAGTACATACAGTAAAAGTAAATTTCAAAAGTAATTAATAAAACGTAAAAATAAAAATAATTCGATTAAACATTTAACAATAATTTAAAATAATCGAAAACTAAGAATTAAAAGAACCGACAAACGTGTCACTATAGAGTCTCTTGGCGTTCAGCGACACATGACACAGGGGCACCTTCCAGAGGAGATTCATCCTCGGCGTAGACTAGAGAAATGTGGCTGCGCTTCTGGATGTGGAGCGAGAAACTGAGAATTTTAGTTTGGCTAAGAAGTCTGAGGCCTGTGTATAAGGCGACATATAACGTGTCTTCCAATAGAGGCTTCCGAACTTTGACAATTGATAGCGGCCATATTGTTGAAGTTACATCTGTCGAATTGGCTGTCATTTATTCAGTCTGTTTTGCCAAATCACCATGGACGGGATATAGCGTTCAACAATAATACAGCAATTTATAAATGGTTGAATTGAAGAAAATGCAAGCCTGCCTATTAATATTGTTGTTTTCTAAAGAAAATTCAATGCTATCGAGGCTACGTTTAATCAGCGAAAATTTTGCGTTTATGCAGGACAATGACCACCAAACACTCAGCAGTAAAATGTAAGAGCGAACGGAAAAATAATACCTTACAAATAATGACATGGCCACCGCGAAACCCTGACCTAAACCCTATAGAATTGTTATGGGATGAATTGGACAGAAGGGTCCGAAAAGTGTGTCCTACCTCAACAAATCACTTGTGGAACATATTGCAAGAAGAATGGAATAGTATACTGAATAGAGTCCTTGAAAAACAATTACCAGAAATTTATGTTTTCTGCGTGGCTGCATGTGTCTTTAGTTCATATGAAAACTTTCAATTTGTTCTCTCAAGTAGTTTTTTTGCAAGAATTTTTGTAGTAGACGTCGTGTGTGTTATTTTTTTAAATAGATAAACTTGAATTTCGTGCTGTTATAAAATTCTTGGTTTTGGATAGCTTAACCCCTGTGGAAATTCATCCGAAGTTGAGAAAAGTGTACGGGGACTCCGCTCCTTCGATGTCAACCGTTAAAAAGTAGGCAGCTGAATTTAAACGTGATCGTACGCCCCTCGAAGATGACCCACATGAAGGACGGCCAAAAACCGCAACCACACTAGAAATCATCGAAAAAGTACATGATATTGTGTTGGACGATAGGTGATTGAGATAGCTGAGGCTGTGGGAATATCGGTAGAAACACTGCGAAACATTTTGCACAAAGAATTATAGATGAGAAAGCTCTGCGCAGGATGGGTGCTGCATTTGCTGAATGTCGATCAAAAGTAAATGCGCAAACGATTTTCGGAGCATTCTTTGGACCGATTTAACAAGAATCCGACCGATTTTGTGCTGCGATTTGTCACCATGGATGAGACATGGGTCCACCACTACACGCCAGAAACGAAACAGCAGTCGAAGCAGTGGGTGGAAGCTGGTGGTTCAGCGCCAAAGAAAGCGAAGTCGATCGCATCTGCCGGGAAAGTCAAGGCCAGAGTGTTTTGGGATGCAAAAGAAATCTTGTTTATTGATTACCTTGAAAAAGGCAGAACAATTACAGGCGCATATTACTTTAACCTTCTTGACCAGCTGGATGCCAAAATTCGCGAGAAGAGACCTAGTTTGAAGAAGAAAGAAATCATTTTTCATCAGGACAACGCACCCGCACATAAGGGTGCGTTAGAAATGGGAAAATTGCAGGATTTGGGGTACTACAGACTTCCATCTACTCTCAAATTTGAAAAAATTTGTTTCAGGAAAGCGATTCACATCCAGCGAAGAAGTTGAAAGGACCGTAGCAGAATATTTTGACAGCCTTCCAGACTCTCACTTCCTGAAAGGAATATTGATATTAGAAAAACGCTGGACCAAATGTGTTGAACTCATGGGAGATTGTGTAAAAAAATAAAATCATTTTTTAAATTTAAATCGCAGTCTTTCATTGTCAGGCCTAGAACTTTTCACCTTGCCCACGTATTTGTTTATTTAAGGTTAGAATTACTTTAATTTTTATTGTTATACTTTATAAACATCTGTAAACAATAATGCAATAAAAATTTTAAATTTTGACATAAATTAGTTCAACCGTTTTCCTTTTCTTTATATTTGAGTGTCCGAACTAATATAGACGGTAGTATACATCACCTTATATAGCTGTGATTACATTATCTATCGAACGAGAACTGAGGCTATCTGAAGAGTCTTGATAAAGACGAAACATCCGTCACAGTAATGTTTTCGGTTAAAGATACTTACTTGTTATTAGCATTATTAAAAATTATAGTTTTACTTAATTAACAAAGTTATAAAATACATATATTTCTTAGAGAATAAAACCCCTATTTAGTACATTGTATTGGAATTCTGAAGATTTTGAATATTTTTTTCTGTATAAACTTGTATCAAAATATTCTTTACGCTCAAATGAGTTTGTTAAGGGAAACATCTGTTCACCACATACGTTGATATTATATGTATATATGTATGTATGTATTTGTATATATATACATTTCTTAAAGTATATGGCATATTATATACATACACGTAAAGATTACGCTATAAAACCATTACTTTTTTAATTTTAGTACTCCATGTCCGTGACAGTGTTGTTCGCGCATTTTTCGAAGCGGGATAAAAATTTATTTTCTTTGGTTGTTCGGTGCTCGGGGAGATGATTGAAAAAAGTGTTTACGATGTGCGAACTTTCAAGTCCTTACATCATACCACATTAAATAACACGTTTAAACGAAAACAACGGCGCTGTAATGCCAGTGGCTGGATCGTCGTAAAAATAAATAATAGGGTGTCATGGGCTCCTAGCGTCAGAGTAATTTTTTACCGGCGTCTTTTCTTGGAAACGTTAAAAATTAAGAAAATACTTGCTCCAAAATAGTTAAATAATAGTTTAGAAAAAAAGAACCTAATTACATCACGCAGCCCGGGGCTAAAGTGCTATGAAATGGTAGTCCGTTTCATTAACGACTAGTTAACTTAAAGTTGTTTATTGTATTAGCAACTACTTTGTGTTTGGATGTTCGTTTTGGTAACGTACACTCGATTATGTTTATGTTAACATCTTCTCTAAAACCCATTCGACCTCATACAGCTTGTATAAACATGTAATATTACTGAAGATTCAGATGGTAAAGAAAATATTGTTGCTATCGGGATGATACATGTAATTCCATCAAGACTATTGTCATAATGGAATTATATGTAACATTGACACGTACATATATAAGAAGACGATTATTTGTAGGCACGAGGTTAACAAGATTCTCCAAAGCAGATGCTAGAAATAACAACAAAACAAGAGTACAGAAAGCTACGATACGTAAATCAAAATTTGCCCGTGTATTCGATCTTTGTACGACCAGAGAAACGGGTGTAAAATATAAGCAAATAAGTCAATTATTTCGATTTTATTTTTAATGTTAAAAAAGTATTATTTATTTTAATTTATTAAAATAAAAAGACAATGATAAGGGTAATTTTGATGGAGCGCGTGGTTGATTAACTTAATCACTTAAGGTTGATATGTAACCCCTTTCCACATTAATTTCGTATTCTAAATACTTAATAGATACGAGGGTAGTTTGACAAGTAGTGAGAATGGAAAAGAAAAACGAATTTTTTAAATACAAAATAATTTTTATTTTTCCATATATTCTCCTAAAAGAGCAATACATTTATTCCAACGGTGCTCCAATGCCCTTATGCCATCTCTAAAATGCGATTTCGGAAGGCTTGCAAAATACTCATTTACGAAGATGATAAGCTCGTCGTTAGACGAAAATTTCTTTCCACCTAGTGCCGTTTTCAATTTTGGAAAAAGGTGGAAGTCGGAAGGGGCTAGATCCGGCGAATAAGGCGCATGCGGTACTAGTTGGAAATGCAACTCGTGAATTTTGGACATCGCAATTGTGCTGGTATGCAAGGGAGCGTTGTCTTGGTGAAACAGAATCTTTTTCTTTGCCATTCCTGGCCGTTTAACACGAATCTCAACATTCAATTTTTGTAGAAGTTCTGCATAATATTGTCCGTTTATTGTGGCACCTTACTGAAGGTAATCAATGAGCAAAATGCCCTTTGAATCCCAAAAAATTGATGCCATTACCTTGTTTGCCGATAAAGTGGTTTTCGCTTTCTTTGGAGGTGCAGAACCACGTTCTTCATTGTTTCGACTGTTATTTAGTTTCGGGTGTACTGTAGTGTATCCAAGCTTCATCGCAAGTAACAAATCGCCTAAAAAAATCAACCGGATTCCACTTATAAAGGTCCAAACACTTATTGGAAATTCGCAAACGAGTGAACTTTTGATCAGTCGTAAGCAATCGCGGCACCCATCTTGCCGAAAGCTTGGAAAGGCCCAATTCTTTCGTTAAAATGTGGTGTACGCGTTCTGTTGAAATGTTTACCATGACTACTATCTCTCTCACTTTGAGTCGTCGATCTTGCGTAATAATATTATGGATTTTTATAATCATTTCCTTAGAAGTCACGATTTTAGGTGCTCCAGAGCGCGCTTCATCAACACAGTTTGTTCTACCACGTTTAAATTCATTTACCCATCTACTTATTGTGGCAGATGATCGAGCAGATTCACCTAATGTTTCCCGTAACGCATCTCTTATTTCGGTAGCTTTCATACCCTTAATTACGAAGTATTTAATCACCGCACGATACTACAAAACGACGTGTTGCTTCTTCTTCAATCAGCTGTCAAAAATAAACTAATCAACCGATTTATCTAAATATCGGAATGTAAACATATAAATAGGCAGTCTAAATTACAGTGCATTTGTTTTACCAATTAGAGCGCCACCTATGTGTCATTCTCACTACTTGTCAAACTATCCTCGTATATTGTTACAAATCTGGCTTTCGAACGTGCAAGTAGTCCCTTTTGAAGATATCAACGGTTTGCATATCTTTGCAAATTCTACTCGCTAACAAACGATTTCAGTTTTCTCTCCGTTTTCTATCAAAGGCTGTCTCCATGTCTATGAAACATACACGCGCTTCCCTATTTTCATTGGTTATCTTTTCACTTATTTGTCTAATCGTAAAAATAAGTCTTGTGTGCTCCTATTCTCCCTGAATCCGCATTGTGTGTCTTCTAGTGTTGGCTTTGTTTCTCATTTTTTGTCCTACTATTCTTGTGAATATCTCCCCTGGAACACTAGATAGAAACTATAATAATTTCAAAAGAATGCCACTGCAATTATTGCAGTACCTTCTATCAGCCTTCTTATATATTGGTAGTATAATGTCTACTTTCTAATGAACGAAATTAGTATTTTTGCATTCCTTAATATATCATTCATTAATTCCTTAAACCTGCTAATTCCATCCATTCCATATATTTGATCATTTCCGATATGATGTTATCTTTTTCGGGGACTTTGCCAAGCCTTAATTTTCGTTTCTAAGTAGGTTTTAACGGGTTTGGTAACGTGAGGCCGAGCGTTGTCATGCTGTAGAATCACTTTTTCGTGCCTCTGCTGGTATTGTGGCCGCTTTTCACGCAGTGCTCGGCTCAATCGCATCAATTGAGTTCGATACCGTTCCCCAGTGATGGTTTCGATCGGTTTCAACACCTCATAATAAATAACACCGCCCTGGTCCCACCAAATACACAACAAAACCTTCGCAGCGTGAATATTCGGCCGAACCGATGACGTAGAAGCATGGCCGGGCAGCCCTCATGATTTTGTTCTCTTTGGGTTGCTGTAATGAATCCATTTTTCATCACCCGTAACGATGCGATGAAGAAAGCCCATCCTTTTTGCCGCTGGAGCAATTGTTCACAGGCGAAACAACGACACTCAACGTCTCTTGGCTTCAAATCATAAGGAACCCAAGTTGCCTGCTTTTGAATCATTCCCAACGCATGCAATCGCTGGGAAATGGCTTGGCGGGTAACTCCTAATGCTGAAGCAAGCTCTTTTTGCGTTTGGCACGGATCCTCATTGGACAGTGCCTCCAATTCAGCGTCTGCAAAGTTTTTGGTCTTCCTTCACGCGAACGGTCATCAACATCGAAATCACCGTCTTTGAAGCGCCGGAACCAATCACGGCACGTCGTTTCACTTAGAGCAGCATCTCCGTAAACTTTTTAGAGTTCTCGATGCACTTCAGCCGCCCTTTTCTTCAATTAAAAGAAGAAAAGCAACACTTCCCGCAAATGACGATTATTTGGCACAAAATCAGACATTTTCACACAACCAAAAGTATATGACGCAAAAATAAAATCACTAATGTGTCAAAGCGGTTTGTTTACCGTATGTCTAAGCTTGGTTCATGACGTTTTGGTTATGTCACAATCGACCAGCATGTTATATTCTTTCCCCTGTCTCAGATGTTTTAACGTACCATAAAATAGATTCTGATTTTCTCCATAGCTTTTCGTCATTTTGCGCTGAAACTCTTCCCATAATTTCTTTTTTGCCTCCTTACTTTGGCCTATTTCCTTTTATGTCTGTACAATACATAATCTTCATTTTTTCTTGTAGGTATGTATTTCTTCCACGTACCTCTTTCAGAGTTTCAGAATTTCAGTTGCTCTCATCAAAGATAATGGTCGTATTTATAAGCTCTTTTAAATAATTCATATTATGGATTGAAAAAGATAATAAAGATGGGTATCTAGCAACAAATAACTGGAAACAAATAATAAATAACAATAACTGTTTGCCTTTCAGGATAATAAACGATCAATTCAATTGTAAGTTAATTCAAAACTTTCCTCTTCATCGAAGAGATTTTAATTGCGATGATATTTCGAGGAAAACAAGTGTTGGAAAGTACAGTAATACCTTCCATACCATTATTCGCATTGTATATATATAATAAACCTAAGCCGTTTCGTAGAAGACAGTTAACGATTCTTGGTAATTGGTGTATTATCAACTAATGAAGCTTTACAATAATATTCCCGTTTAAGTGAGAAAATAGTAATTTTTTACCCGATATTCCGCATCATATTACCAGAATTAACTGTACACATAAACGTATTAAATTATCGAGCGTCATTATATTTCGATCTTTGTGAGAAAGAAACTCACATTTTACAAAAGGCCATATTTCAATAACTCGAAGTATCGGGTCCAATCATCGTCCGTACAATTTCTATAACATCATTCGACGTTAGAAAAGTAATTTAATTAATCAAGAACGACTCAAAGAAGAAATCATCCGTTAGGTGTATTACCTTTTTTTTTTGTTGTTCACTGTTAAAGAGATAATTTAGAAATTCTCACGATTCGAAGCCAATTAGAAATTTTTATTTTGTGCCGAGAGTAAAACTGTGGTCATCAATATTCTGTGCGTTGTAAAGAGCATTTTCAGGCAACGGCGTTTCTTCTGCACGGGATTTATCGTTGCCTAATGGCCGGCTCGATTTTATTTATGTCTCCCGAACGCAGCCTATATCTTCCATATTATTTTTATAACGCAGGAAAGGAAAACGCATAAATTATTTTTATATAAATTGATTTCGAAACAAAGGATGTACGAATGTCGTAAATGTTATATTTTATGAGGATATATATAACCCTTTTCGCTTTCTGAATGAAATCTAAAAATATATTTAATATTTATGATGCATAATTGCCTCGCGAAATTTTATATTTGTTTGAGGTTAATAGTGATGTGTATTTTGTGTATATCTCTATGTCATTCATATAACTAAGCATTACGTAAAGTATTATACAACTGGTTATTAAACGAACAGTCAATAAACGTTAAAAGAATCACTTAAATGTTAATAACACCATGTTTACTACGCGTTTCAAAGAATTCGCCTCTCATCAGGTAAATTTGTGTTATTAATGTACTATTCTTTGTGGACTTACCGATATGACACGCTCTTGTTCTTCGTACATTCGTATATTTGAAAAAAAGAGAGAGGTATAAAACAGTCAATAGTTTTTTAAAAACGGCAGAATTAAATATAGAGTATTTCAAGAACGATGTCCTTTGATAGTTAATAGTATCGCAGAATATTTGAACGTATTCGGACATTTGTGATTAATATTTCCTGATAAATTGACCATAGGGTCACTATATTATTTCCAAAATTCTGAATGATTTTACTATAATATAAAAAAGTAGGAATTTATATTCTACTAGTTCAGAAGTGCTGCCTTACGTGCAACTAAAGCTGAATTCCAAACTTTTTATTTTGAAGAAAAACTCGATTTTTTCAAAGGGGTATGTATACTCGCAAAAATCGGTATTTTTCAAAATTTATTATAAATTAACAATTGTTCACGTGCTGACATTTTCAAAGGTGCTAAATACGAATCCGATGTCAAAATTTTCCCAAATCTTTTAGTTCAAGCTTGAGAGAATGAGAAAGATGAAAAATCATGTCGAAATATGATCTTTTCAATGTATACATGGATATCTTTAAAATTTTAAATAATTTTACTATAAAAAAGTAGGGATTTATGTTCTACCAGTTTAGAAGTGCTGTCTTGCGTGTAACCAAAGCTGAATTCAAAACTTTTTATTTTGAAGAAAAACTCGATTTTTTCAAAGGGTATACTCGCAAAAATTGGTGTTTTTCAAAATTTATTACAAATTAACAATTGTTCACGTGCTGACATTTTCGAAGGTCCTAAAAATGATTCTGAAGTCAAAATTTTCCCAAATCTTTTAGTTCAAGCTTGAGAGAATGAGAAAGATGAAAAATCATGTCGAAATATGATCTTTTCAATGTATACATGGATTATCTTTAAAATTTTAAATAATTTTACTATAAAAAAGTAGGGATTTATGTTCTACCAGTTCAGAAGTGCTGTCTTGCGTGTAACCAAAGCTGAATTCAAAACTTTTTATTTTGAAGAAAAATTCGATTTTTTCAAAGGGGTATACTCGCAAAAAATTGGTATTTTTCAAAATTTATTATAAATTAACAATTGTTCACGTGCTGACATTTTCGATGGTCCTAAAAATGATTCTGAAGTCAAAATTTACCTAAATCTTTTAGTTCAAGCTTGAGAGAATGAGAAAGATGAAAAATCATGTCGAAATATGATCTTTTCAATGTATACATGGATTATCTTTAAAATTTTAAATAATTTTACTATAAAAAAGTAGGGATTTATGTTCTACCAGTTCGGAAGTGCTGTCTTGCGTGTAACCATAGCTGAATTCCAAACTTTTTATTTTGAAGAAAAACTCGATCTTTTCAAAGCAAAAATTGGTATTTTTCGAAAGTTGTATATTAACCAATGATCGCGTACTGACATTTTCGAAGGTCCTAAAAATGATTCTGACGTCAAAATTTACGTAAATCTTTTGGTTCAATTCTGACAGAACGGGAAATTTGAAAAATCATGGTAAAATATGATCTTTTCAACGTATAAATGGATTATCTCAAAAGTTTTGAATGATTTTGCTACAAATAGTATTGAATTACCATTTTCCTTTTTTTTTGACGAAAATCTCAATTTTTTCAAAGAGGTATATTCGCAAAGATTGGTATTTTTTGAAAGTCGTTGAACATTAACACCGCAATATCAGCCGTGCATAATCCGAGCACAAACTCATATATATGTGAATTGAGCAAAAAGTTCCCCAGCGTTACACTGGGGAAGCCCAAGAAATCTGCACCATAATATCAATAGTATTCATATCCTAAAACACTACGACACCGGATTTTGACATTTATAATCAGTAAGTCCTAATAAATTGATCATAGAGGTACTATATGATTGAGCGACGTGTCTGAATTATTCAAATGTATTATGAAAATAGTTAATTTACCATTTTACGATGAATAACATCGCAGTATCAGCCACGTACAATCCGAGCTTAAACCCATAGATATGTAGATTGAGTGAAAAACTCTACAGCGTTAGGCTGAGGAAATACAAGAAAAGTCTAATAATAATAAAAACGTCTTCATATCCTTCAGCAACTCACCGCGTCCCACCATCAGCTAAATTGTTTTTCAGAATTTTTTAATGATGTCTTTACTGTGTCTAATTTCACACAATTTCTGAACTAAGTTTTTTGTTTCAAATCCCATGATATTATGATATATTGTCTATGGTATTCAAAGATTATTCTAAGAGTTGACTCATCTCCAAATTTGGTCCTGATTACTATCCTTTTGGTCTTTATGCAATGTTGACTCTGTTACACTAGTTTTTACATTTTAACTTTAGAAATTAAAAATTATTTAATTGGTCACAGCTTCCCCTTGAAAAAAGAAATAAAACATTGAAAAGAGTAAAGAAATATAAAAAGAATTTCTCTTTGTTATTCCATATTTACGAATTTAAACAAATTTAATAAAATTATTAATTAAAAATTCTGTTAGAAACATCTTATGAAATTGTTTAAATCGCCGTCTTGAACATACGAGGATAGTTTGACAAGTAGTGAGAATGACAAATAGGTGGCGCTCTAATTGGTAAAACAAATGCACTGTAATTTAGATTGCCTATTTATACGTTTACATTCCGATATTTAGATAAATCGGTTGATTAGTTTATTTTTGACAGCTGATTGAAAAAGAAGCAACACGTCGTTTTGTTAAAATGGAAAAAGCAGAGTATCGTGTGGTGATTAAATACTTCGTAATTAAGGGTATGAAAGCTACCGAAATAAAAGATGAGTTACGGGAAACATTAGGTGAATCTGCTCCATCATCCGCCACAATAACTAGATGGGTAAATGAATTTAAACGAGGTAGAACAAGCTGTGTTGATGAAGCGCGCTCTGGAGCACCCAAAATCATGACTTCTAAGGAAAAGATTATAAAAATCCATAATATTATACGCAAGATCGACGACTCAAAGTGAAAGAGATAGCAGACATGGTAGACATTTCAACAGAATGCGTACACCACATTTTAACGAAAGAATTAGGCCTTTCCAAGCTTTCCGCGAGATGGGTGCCGCGATTGCTTACGACTGATCAAAAGTTCACTCGTTCGCGCATTTCCAATGAGTGTTTGGACCTTTATAAGCGGAATCCGGTTGATTTTTGTAGGCGATTTGTTACTTGCGATGAAACTTGGATACAGTACAGTACACCCAAAACTAAATAACAGTCGAAACAATGGTTAGAACATGGTTCTGCACCTCCAAAGAAAGCAAAAACCACTTTATCGGCAATCAAGGTGATGGCATCAATTTTTTGGGATTCACAGAGCATTTTGCTCATTGATTACCTTCAGAAAGGTGCCACAATAAACGGACAATATTATGCAGATCTTTTACAAAAATTAAATGTTGAGATTCGTGCTAAACGGCCAGGAATGGCAAAGAAAAAGACTCTGTTTCACCAAGATAACGCTCCCTCGCATACCAGCACAGTTGCGATGTACAAAATCCACGAGTTGCATTTCCAATTAGTACCGCATGCGCCTTATTCACCGGATCTAGCCCCTTCCGACTTCCACCATTTTCCAAAATTGAAAACGGCACTAGCTGGAAAGAAATTTTCGTCTAACGACGAACTTATCATCTTCGTAAATGAGTATTTTGCAAGCCTTCCGGAATCGCATTTTAGAGATGGCATAAGGGCATTGGAACACCGTTGGAATAAATGTGTTGCTCTTTTAGGAGAATATATGGAAAAATAAAAATTATTTTGTATTTAAAAAATTCGTTTTTCTTTTCCATTCTCACTACTTGTCAAACTACTCTCGTAGGTGCAGACGTGTATCCACACGCATAGAATCGAGGAACATATTCTCACATAAACAGGGATAAAACAGTGAAAAAAGAACATTTATTATCGTATTAAAAAGAGTAAAGAAGAACGAAAACGATTTTTCTTTGTTATTCCACATTTAGGAATGTAAAGAAATTGAATAAAATCGTACAAGTTTTAGAAATATCTTATGGAATTGAGTGTTCAAATCGCCGTCTCAAACATAAGTGCAGTCATATATATACACGCACACAAACGTCGAATACACTCACACAAACAGCAGGCAGTCATGTTTTTCGTGTTTTATTTCAGCACAATTCTACAATTAATTTGTCTGCGTAGACTATTAGTGATAAATAACTCATAATGAATGTGTATTCGTGAATGTTTTGGATATATTCAATTGTCGATTGATTTATTCCGCTAGTTAACAGTTTTAAGTGCTATTACAATGCTGCAATTTTTAATTGTGTAAATATTCCGTAAACATATCTGTTACTTAATTGTATATTTTAACTTGGTGGAATGTTGGGGAAGGCGTTATTTACGTGTGGATGTATGAATGATTTTAAACAGAAAAATTATCGAGTTGTTAGAAAATTTCGTAAACAGGTTGAATAATTTGTTAACACCTATTAATCAATAATTTATTTAAGGACTAGACTAGTTCATAGCGCATTGGTAAGTTACCTCGGAGCCCCTTAAGATCGAATCCGACGGTTTACTATTCAGAAAGGTTTTTCGTGGTTTCCTTTTCCGTTTTAATGAGTGCCGATAGCCAAATATTTTAAATCGCGCCACGAATACCGGCGTAATATCTCACGCTAATACACCATTTAATCGACGTTATTCTTAATACAAGAAAGCAAACCAAAAAATGTTGGATGACAATAAACAAATGAAGTAAAAAAAATCAAAACAATACACATTACTTTTCACGATTCTCACAAAAAAATTAATTCCAAGTGGTACAATGGTTAGCAACAAAGTGAAACTTGAGGAAGCCTTCTACTTTTGCAAATATCATAATTTCCGGTGTCAAAATAGATACAGCAGTAGTACACGAACGAACAACGTCTGCAAATTATAAAAATTTACTACAGAAATTCGGAGACAGTGACCGCTACTTTAAGAGCGTTAATTCCGATTTTCTGTCGTAATTCTCGCCCTAGTAGACAGGCAGTAACAAGTTTAGTGCAAAAATTTGAGTCTACATATTCGTTGTGTGTTGTTGCCGTGCCAGTGAGACAACGGGTTGGTCGAAGTGTCGAAATTATCGCTGCCGTTGAAACGTCCGTAGCAAATGATCCAAATCAGTCAATTCCACGGCGCTCTCAAGAGTTGGGCATCGCCCAGACCACTTTATGGCGAATTTTGCGTAAGGATCTTGGTTTACACCCATACAAGATCGAGCTGACTCAAGAATTGAAGCCGATGGACCATTTGAAGCGACGTACGTACTCCGATTGGGCTCTGGAAAAGATGCGCCAAAATGATCAATTTCATCGCAAAATCATTTTCAGTGACGAAGCTCATTTTTGGCTCAATGGATTCGTCAATAAGCAAAATATGCGTTATTGGTCGGGTGAAAATCCACATGTGCTTCACGAAACACCACTTCGTCCACAAAAAATAACTGTTTGATGCGGTTTGCATGCCGGCGGCGTCATAGGGCCATATTTTTCCGTCGATGATAATGATCGTCACGTTACTGTGAATGGTAATCGTTATCGCGCCATGATTACCGATTATTTTTGGCCCGAATTGGAAGATATGGACTTGGACAACATGTGGTTTCAGCAGGACGGTGCCACAAGCCACACAGCACACGTTACAATCGATTTATTGAAGAGTAAGTTTGATGAGCACGTTATCTCAAGAAATGGACCAGTCGATTGGCCGCCTCGTTCGTGCGATTTAACGCCTCTAGACTTTTTTCTTTGGGGCTACGTCCAGTCATTGTTATATGCCAACAAGCCGACAACGTTAGAAGGGTTCAGAGTAGTGCTGGGCGAATCGAATCCAAAAACACTCGGTAAGGAAAATCGAGTTATAAATCGATTCTCCTGGAATGATCGAATCCGAATCCAGGATCGTTTCACAGCTCGGACTCGGAGAACCGATCCAAATCGGTTTTCACGCTGAATTCGAATCCAGAGATACATATATACTGCATTGAAACTATGATGACTTGAGGTGTATAGAGCGCATTGTATTCGGCGGAACTTATGTATTTACATAATATACACACTTATGAATGAACTATTTGATTTTTGGTCAAAAAGGTGTTTTACGCATTAACAGATGTTTTAAAATTGATTTCTACGGATCGGAAGGTTTACAACTTATTGCGGATATCGAAAATATAAAACTAAAATGAATTGGTAGTAGATATACTAAATAGTAATTTAGAATACGGATAATATTTAAACAAATATTTTTCTTTATGATCACCTATAATAGGGATATACGAGGGCCATTCAAATATAAATGAGAAATAACTTTTACTATCTACATACATAAAACAACGAGTGGTACCTAGTAAATAAAATTTTACGTTAAAATGAACAATAGCCATACTTTATAGAAGTGGTACGCAGTTTTGTTTATTTCATTGCAATCATTGCCTTACAGTACTTTCAAAAACATAAAGACAACCAATAAAAATATATATAAAATTTCCATTTATTCATTCGTAAAAAGAACACAAAAAAGTCCCATTTACTAAAAATGAAATAAATGAATTCAAATATATCCATAGATACAATAAAGACAATTATACAGTGTATAGAAAAACTAATGTAACTTGCTAATATATCGATTTCTGATAGATATAGAAAAAAGTTTTTAATAAGTTTTTTAAATATATCAAGTTATCTGTGCAAATCAATCCTGTAGATATTTGCAACTTTCTTTAATTATTAAATTAAAAATACAACCGTGAAGATCGCATGGAGCTGACTGCATTTGCTACTGTGGCTTTAAAGTAAAATCTTAAAAAAATATTTATGGCAAGAAAATTGAATAAGCACTTTTTCTATCATTCTCATTAGGTTTCGCAATTAATAAGAATTTCGATCGTCTTTAGTTATGTTACTTTTTGTACACACTGTATACAAAAATTATTCAAAAACAAAAGAAAATGATCTTAGATTCTAAAAACGAGATTCGTGTCAAGAACAGGCATCCAAATTCATATTTAAGAAAATTATCTTATCTAAGTTTGTGGCTGATAAACAATTTCGTCGTCCGTTGCAGATTTGGCCTGCTTTTGAAAAAATCCTTTCTGCTGGAACCGACGTCGCTGGAATACATAAATATTTTTCTTGGAGTGCATTTAATTCTGGCAGTAATAACGCGTGGTCTCTCCAAAAATCACAAGGGTTTTTACATCTCTGTAAGTGTGGAAGGTCTAAATAGTTTTTAATTATGCTTTCAGAAGAAGTTGCAGCACGATATTGAGATTTTTCTAAAAGTTTGCTATCAAAATATTGCCAAATTGATGGGTGGCTCACACTGTGTTCTTCGGTATCGGTAACAGTTGCCATAGAAGTATTGCTTTCTATTACATCTTTTGTCCATTGTTTAACTTTGGACGAATCGTCAAATGCCACATTTTTAAATCTGGGATCTAAAACGGTTGTAATTGCAGCAAGTTTATTTTGTTCGAAGACTACTAATCTTCTTTCTATTGTACTTAGCAGTTTGCTTTGAAGGAGTACACCAACTGACGTTGTTGGTAATTGTTGTGTTACCGTATATACCACGCTTTTAATTAAAGGAATTGCCATCGACAAAGTGGGGAAGCTTTCACCGGATAGTTGCTCCGTAACCTCTTTTAACGGATTTAGTAGTGGTGAAAAATCCATTAATACAGTCCATTCCATTTCATTTAGTGGGTCAGGTGTTCTGGGAAGATCAGTTACAACTTCTGCTAAAATAGTTTTTAATACTATTAACCGGGTTATCATTATAACTGTGGAATTCTACAGTGTTGGTACATCTTGTTTTAAACGATGGAGTGGTACATTGCGTTGCGTCTGTAATAGTCGCAATTTATCTGATTCCAGTACACTATGCTTAAAATATGTTATTATGCTACGACACTTTTTAATTATCTCTACTAAATCGCTATTATTTGTTAACGATTCCTTTATAACTAAATTTAATGTATGTGCCACACACGATAAATGTACCTTTTTTAAATATTCATTCACTGCATTCTTAATGTTTGCACCATTATCTGTTACTATTGCCACTAATTTTTCACTGATGTCCCACTCGTTAAAAATTTCCTTTAGAACAATAGCCAGATTTTTTCCGGTATGTTGCTCCAAGATTTGTCTAGTATTTAACACCAATGCAAATAACGTGTAATGATGAAGAAAATGCGCTGTAACCGTTAAGTAGGATTTTGTGTCTTCAGATATCAATACATCGGTAGTAATTGCAATATGGTTTGATCCTGCAATTAATAGTTTAAACTTGTCGTAAGTTGCTCTATACATGTCGGGTAATATAGTACTACTTAAACATCCCCTACTTGGTAGGCTATATTTTGACTGCATTTTGCTGCAAAAACGTCTAAAACTTATGTTTTCTACCATGGAGAATGGCTGTTAATCTTGGGGTCGTTGTTAATCCTGTATCCGTCGCTTCCAACGTTGAAGGTACATGAATATCATTAGCGTGTTTTCGTGTTAGATGCCTGCCCATATTGGTGGTTTTGCTAAAATATTTGTATTTTTGTTGGCACAAACGGCAAGTAACATACTTGTCTTCTTGGACAAAGTGGTCCTAAAAGGAAGAACTGGATGCTTGTTCTTGACATGAATCTCGTTTTTAGAATCTAAGATTATTTTCTTTTGTTTTTGAATAATACATTTTTGTATACAGTGTGTACAAAAAGTAACATAACTAAAGACAATCGAAATTCTTATTAATTGCAAAACATAATGAAAATGATAGAACAAGTGCTTACTCGATTTTTTTGCCATAAATATTTTTTTAAGATTTTACTTTCAAGCCACTGTAGCAAATACCGTCAGCTCCATGTGATCTTCACGGTTGTATTTTTAATTTAATAAATTAAAGAAAACTGGAAATATCTACAGGATTGACTTGCACAGATAACTTGATATATTTAGAGAACTTGTTAAAAACTTTTTTGTACATCTATCGGAAATCGATATATTTGAATTCATTTATTTCATTTTTAGAAAATGGGACTTTTTTGTGTTCTTTTTTTATTGGTTGTCTTTATGTTTTTGAAAGTACTGTAAGGCAATGATTGCAATGAAATAAACAAAACTGCGTACCACTTCTATAAAGTATGGTTATTGTTCATTTTAACGTAAAATTTTATTTACTAGGTACCACTCGTTGTTTTATGTATGTATGTAGATAGTAAAAGTTATTTCTCATTTATATTTGAATGGCCCTCGTATATCCCTATTATAGGTGATCATAAAGAAAAATATTTGTTTAAATATTATCCGTATTCTAAATTACTATTTAGTATATCTACTACCAATTCATTTTAGTTTTATATTTTCGATATCCGCAATAAGTTGTAAACCTTCCGATCCGTAGAAATCAATTTTAAAACATCTGTTAATGCGTAAAACACCTTTTTGACCAAAAATCAAATAGTTCATTCATAAGTATGTATATTATGTAAATACATAAGTTCCGCCGAATACAATGCGCTCTATACACCTCAAGTCATCATAGTTTCAATGCAGTATATATGTATCTCTGGATTCGAATTCAGCGTGAAAACCGATTTGGATCGGTTCTCCGAGTCCGAGCTGTGAAACGATCCTGGATTCGGATTCGATCATTCCAGGAGAATCGATTTATAACTCGATTTTCCTTACCGAGTGTTTTTGGATTCGATTCGCCCAGCACTAGTTCAGAGCCAACATTGAACGTGAAATAGCAGCCGTTTCGGCCGAATTGTGTGGCTGAGTCATCGAAAATTGGGTCCAACGAATCGACCGCTGCAAACGTGCCCGCGGTGGCCATATGAACGAAGTCGAGTTCTATTCATAAATGTTTTGATTGTACTTCAACCCGATAATAAAGTTTTTGAAATATTTCAAATGGTCTGCATTTTATTTTGAAAGTTGTCAAGTCCTTATTGGAAAACATTTTATATTGTATAATTGTTTGAGAAATAAATGAAATTAAATCTGAATCAAATTTCATCAAAATTGGAACTTGACAGGACACAAATTTTAATATTGGTGTTGACCAAATTTGGTGTCGATTTTAAAAATATAAATTACATCGAAAACCACCTATTTCGTAAATTTATTACGATGACATTTACGAGGCAATTTTAATCTGTAGAACGCGCTAATCTCGCTAATTGCGAGCATAACTATTTACGCATATAATTTATATTTCCGATAGATTTCGAGTTTTTCGCAAGACAGAAATTTCTCTCCGCACATTTCGATCGTTTGCGATGTCCCGTTTCTTTCTCACCATCTTTCCATCCTCCTTTTCCGCCGATTTAATAATTGTCATTAATTTCATTAATTCTATTAAAACACCAATCGACCAAAAACACATTTTAATCACCGTAATTATAGCACGCCAAGTCTTGAACATAATTACAGGAAAATATGTAGATGTGGTGTTTAAAATTCCACGGTAATTTCATGCTGCCACAAAAATTAATTGAATTACTTCATTAATGGACTGGCAAATTGCTAAAAATACTGACACTCACTTTTAATGATCGCACGTTCTTCCGTTATAATGAACCCAACGAAATGATAGTTTTTAAATTTATTTTTTTCTCTGGTTTTCCTAAGAAATGGGTTCGAATTATGCGATTTTTGAATATGTTTTGATGGATATGTAATAGATAAGGTAAACAAATCTTTTAGATACGGGGATCTTTCAAAAAATACCAGGACCAAAGCAATTTCGAGTAAAAAGCAGAAAATATTAATCCAAATAAGTGTCTTTAATTTTGCAAAATGAACACAAATTTCGTTAACCAAGATCCGACACTAATCTTTGACTAACTTTTTGACTATGCTACTGCAGTTAAGCCGCTTCCTTTGCCAGGTGTACCGGAAGATCATTACCGGTTTTTCTAACAGTTGTCGCTAGACTTAAGTATGTTATGATTTGACACATATGTCATTTTATTCTACTGACATCACGCTTCAATGCCATACATGTTATATTTTGCGAAAGTACAACTATCATAGATTTATACCTCTTTGAAAATGTCGAGTTTCGTGCCTGAAAAAGTGCATTTGCTGCGCGCATTACTTTTCTCATTTAATCAAAAGAAAAAAGCCACTGAAAGGCATAGTTTGCTGGTAGAAACTTACGGTGAGCATGCTCCAACCATAAGAACATGTGAGACGTGGTATCGACAATTCAACAGTGGCTATTACAACGTGCAAGACAAAGAACGTTCTGATAAACCTAAAATGTTAAAAGATGCGAAACTACGGAAGTTATTGGATGAAGACCCAACCCAAACTCAAAAACGATTGGCGTTAAATGTGGCTCAAGAAACGATTAGCGACCGATTACCAGCAATTAGAAAAATCTAAAGGATAGAAAAATGGATCGTCTGTGAAATTCTGCTTCAAAGGTATGATCGGAAGTAATTTCTGCATTGAAAAGTAGCGGGTGATGAAAAATGGATTTATTTCGAAAATACTAAGCGCAAAGAATCATGGTTATCACCTGACGAAGCTAGCCTATCGACTCCAAGGCCAAATCGTTTTGGTCGCAAGATAATATTCTATTTGGTGGGACCAGAGTAACGTGGTGAATTTTCAAACTATTGACACCTGGTGAAACAATTATATTGATCGCTACTGATAACAACAAATTATCAATTTGAACCATGCATTGATAGAAAAACGTCCAGAACGTTAAAGTGATTTTACAGCAAAACCAGTCAAGGAAGCGTTGAAAGCACTTGTATGGGACATAATATCGCATCCGCCGTACTCTCCAGACCTTGCCACGTCCGACTATCATATTTTCGCATCAATGGGACACGCACTTGCAGAGCAGCTCTTCGCCAATTTCGAAGAAGTTAGAAAGTGACTTGATGAATGGTTTTCCTCAAAGGACGAACACTTTTTTTGGGTTGGCATCCATAAATTGCCTGAAAGATGGGCAAGATGTGTAGAATCAAATAGCCAATACTTTGAATAAATAAATTTTTCTGTTTTCTTGAAAATTACGTAGTTTTTTTACAAAAAAAAGCGATAACGACTTTCGGGTACACCTGGTAAATCACGAGGAAAATATACTATGAAAGCAAGATAATACATGTCTTTCAAAAAAGGCGAAGGCTGTTTTATTTACATGAAGGGTAATTGTTTCCATTGTCTAGAATACACAAAATTGTTTTTCTCATTAATTAGCTTCCAAAAGGCCAAACCACTACAGGCGCATATTATACAGAAAATTAACGAAGGTATCCTAATCGAGAAGGAACATTTTCTACCCAGACAATACAAGGACCTGCACAAGTGACGTTTATTTAGGCTTCAATTTGTTGTCGCACCTGCCTTATTCGTCAGATTTTGCATATATATATATATATATATATATATATATATATTGGGTTGGCAATTGGTTGGCCTTCTATCAGCCTTCTTATATATTGGTAGTATAATGTCTACTTTCCAATCCTTTGGTATTTTTGCATTCCTTAATATATCATTCATTAATTCCTTAAACATGCTAATTCCATCCATTCCCATATATTTGATCATTTCCAATATGATGTTATCTTTTTCCGGGACTTTGCTAAGCCTTCTTTTTCGTAGCGCTTTTTCTAATTCCTCCTCGGTTATAATTTCTATTTCTAGTTCGTGTCCTATTTCTTAGCTTCTCAAAATCTCCCTCCATCTTTCCATTATTCCATCTTCATTCGCTATTATACTGCCTTATTTGTCTTTTATGTTTGGCATGTTATATTCTTTCCACCGTCTCAGCTGTTTTAACGTACCATAAAATAGTTTCTGATTTTCTCCATAGTTCTTCGCCATTTTACGCCGAAACTCCTCCCATAATTTCTTTTTTGCCTCCTTACTTTGGCATATTTCCTTTTATGTCTGTATAATACATAATCTTCATTTCTCCTTGTAGATAGGTATTTCTTCTGCGTTCCTTTTCCGAAGATTTCGGCTGTTTTGATATCTTTGCAATTGTACTTGCAAGCAAAGAATTTCAGTTGCTTTCATCAAAGATAAATGTCATATTTATAAGCTCTTTTAAATAATTCATATTATGGATTGGAAAAGATATTATATATGCATTATCACGTTAGTGGAAGTAATAATAATTATTATTATATTTCTTTTTCACTTATAACCAGAGCTAGGTTATCGACAAAACGAAGTGTATTTTGCATGCTTGCTAATCCAAATATCGAATTTGATTGTGAAGAAGGTAAAACGTAATATTTACTTTCAAACAAAGGCTGTCGAACTCTTGGTAAGTCGACAAAATGGGGACAGAATTGGAAAGGAAGATGCAGCACCATATGGAGCAATAGTTTGGCAAAAATTTAGGAATAACATGGGCAAAGGCAAAAGGAATGGTAAAAAAAAAAAGAATGGCGTGTCGCTGTAGAAAATAGAAGAAAACCTCGACACTTTCGCATGTAAGAGGAACCAGATGATAACGATAATTGCACAGGAGTTAATCAAACATTTTTTTTTCAATTAAAGACGATCATAAATCATGTTCGACTTAATCAAATCGTTTTCTACAAGTCCTTATTCGCATTAAAGAAGCTGTTTAGATACCGTCATTGCAATAGATTCATTTCCCGTGAAACACCGACCAGAAAAAATTAATTTAATTCGAAACTTTTGCTATTCATTGTATATCGATTCTTGCGCCACACCTCGAAAGTAAAATTTAATTGCATTACATGTCAGGTGTTTATCTTAAAAAAAAAAGAACGAAACCAACTTTAATGAATGAAACTGTTCCATTTTTTCAATTGTAGGTTAGAAAGCGATTTCCAATAGATAATGAACTTAATATTTAACGTATTTAAGTGGCTTGTAAAGTCTGTCTATTAAAATGTCGCAAAAATCTAAATGGATTCGGAAGTGGAGCATTTTTTTGGCGGAAACGTTAAATAAATGATATGCCCGAAACATATAAATGTACACTGTCGGCCAAAATTACTTTTCCACCCAAAGATATGCGCATAAAAAAAGGAAGTGCTGAATGAAACACAAAATTGAGGTTCTGCATTTAAAAAATACTCTTAAAACGAAGAATAACATATTTTTCGACACAAAAAAATTTTTCGAAGAAATGTCCGTTTTGACTCTTAATAATTGAGAGGCACACGCTCAACAGCGATTCCTTGGAAGTTGTAGGGTTTATTTTGGTACGTAGACTTCCGCGGTCGTGGTCCATGCTATCTGCTTCTGGGTTTCCGGGCTGGAACCGCGTCACTAATATATCTGCCGACGTTTCGTACCCATTTGTATGGGACATCTTCAGTGCAGTAGTTCAGCCCTGAAGATGTCCCATACAAATGGGTACGAAACGTCGGCAGATATACTAGTGACGCGGTTCTAGCCCGGAAACCCAGAAGCAGATTGTAGGGTTTATTTTTACCAGTCTATCAAATTTCTCTCACAAAAGCTCTATGGAATTTGCACTTGGACTTTGAAGAGACCATATCTATTTTGAAACTGTTTTCGCCTTCTGCCAATTCTAAATATTCGCAATATAGTTTAGAAGTGTGTTTCGAATCGTTATCTTGTTCGCTACTCTCAAATATCCACATCCTCAGTCTACCAGGATCACTCAATCTAAACTCTATATATGGTTTTTTCTGCTTTAGTTATTGTGGATGTGTACTTTCTTAAAGCGATTTATTTTGCTCATCGATCGCTTGTTTCTATAGAGTATCACTTTAGTCTTCGTATACTGTGCCTTTACGAGTTTTTGGCCGAATTACCTTCTGCTAATTAGAGTTGTAATCCTGTCGTAAAATTGGGAAAATATAAGTTCAAATATTGATTTGAAGATCCGGATCAATACACAAAGCTCTTGAAATTGATAAAGATTTCTAAAGCAACAAAATCTTCAAAAAATATTTGACGATACATGCTCTTTCCATACACTTGATTTTACCAGTAGTTTGAAGAAATTGAGAGTGGTCAGAAGAAGGTTGAAGACGAAGAAGATCAAAGCTATTTAAAAATAAAATTTAACAACCAAATATTGTGTGATTTCATCAAAAAAGAAACAGTAATTCATGACTTT
The DNA here is from genome assembly GCA_031893035.1 of Dermolepida albohirtum. Classification (NCBI taxonomy): domain Eukaryota; kingdom Metazoa; phylum Arthropoda; class Insecta; order Coleoptera; family Scarabaeidae; genus Dermolepida; species Dermolepida albohirtum. Next base: position 209,512 of record JAVIWB010001701.1, read on the forward strand.
TCGGCCAAATTACTTACTGTATATAGCAATAATAACCCTGCCAAAAAGTTGACAAGAAGCAAGTCCACATATTGATATGACGACCCTGATCAACGCCAAAAGCTTTTGAAGTTGATAAAGATTTTATCAAAACACATCGAAAACTTCAAAAAGCATTCGGCGATAAATGCTTTTTCCAATACATAGTTTTATAAGTCGTTTGGGGAATTTGGATGTGATTAGAAGAAACTCGAAAAGGACGAACAGCCAGGCTGCCTCAAAATGATCAGTGCACATCTTGGTTTTCAACGATGCGGATCGCGTACGGAGTATATTTTTCGTACAATTTTTTCGCCGTGTTTTACCAGGTGCGACACTTTGATTTTATCTGCTGATGATGACAACTTGGTTGTCGAAATACGTATACAGAATTTACAAATAGTTAATTGTGGAAAGGGGTTATATATTAACCTTATTGATCAAGTCAATAAACCACAGGCTCCATCAAATTCAACTGCCTCAAAATGGCATTTAAATTACAAATAGTGTGTGATTTCATTAAAAAAGAAACCTAGATTCGTGAGTTTTCGACCAAATTACCCCCGGAATTCTTAGTGGTGATCCTGCCGAAAAATTGAGAAGAGACATGTAAAAATATTGACTTGATGACGTTGATCAATCACCAAACCTTTAGAGTTGTGACAAACGTTCTATCAAAAGGCATTAAAAATTTAAAGAAGCATTTGATGATGAATGCTTTTTCCCACATTCAGTTTTACAAATCGTTTGGGGAATTTGGAAGTGACCAAAAGAAATTTAACGACGAAAATTAACCTAACCGGGCACCATATTCAGTTTAATTCGACCAAGATCCTATCCCGCACTAACCATTTCTATGGTCGCCGAATCCGTGAAACTATAGAGATCTTTAAGCACCCCAATAACCTTAACCGCGATGATGGCTACCCCCTACATAACGCTTGGCAATCGAACATTTCTAATCTACCCAACCGCAACCGTAACGCTCCATTGACCCATGATCCATTATCCATTTATAAACCCGTCACCCATCGACTTACACCAGTTTCAGTGCAGTAGTTCAGCCCTGAAGATGTCCCATACAAATGGGTACGAAACTTCGGCAGATATACAATTGACGCGGTTCCAGCCCGGAAACCCACAAGCAGATAGATATAGAAAGCTGTTTAAAATTTTTCAGTTTAACATCGTAAAAGCGCATAATTATGAACAATATACATTGGTTCATGTACAATTTTTTATTATATTCGGCATATGTTTTATTTAATATAAAAAACTTTTGTTTCCTTAGTTCATCTTATAAATCTAGAGTTACATGTACTCGATCTAAATATGAAATATTAATATTACCACGTAATCAACACTAAATAAGCAAAATGAATCAATATACACTCCGCGCAACATGAATAGGACCAACTGCATATATGACATTTGTAGTTGGTATAAACATGGTAGCGCGCTGGAATTGTTATTTTCGAAAATAAGAGTACACTTTTGATCAAAAAAGATGTATGTAGGTACCAAATATAACTTTTGTAAAAGTCAGTGCAAATGTACGTTACTAATGACAATAATTAAAAAGTAATTAAACGCCACTTGAATACGACCAATCTACAAAATAAAAGATTCGTTTGCAATAACAAAATACTTTATTGTTCAATAATGAGTACTTTTGCCATTATTTCTTATAACCTCAAATAGTCGGGATGGAATGGAATATATACAGGGTTCTCAAGTAGTCAACGGGAAGTTCCGCCCAACTTCGTTTCAGCGCCTGCTCTAGTTCGTCAGCGCAACTGAATTGGGTAGCATTAAAGAGTACAATTTACGCGACAACCATCCCCAAACATTTTCTATGATGTTCAGGTCGGGGGAGAGCGATGGCCAATCGAGAACCTCCATGCCTTGTTCTTGAAACCAGCGTCGAACAATGCGCGCGGTGTGAATACTGGCATTATCCTGTTGGAAAATAAATGGCCCACCTGCCATAACGTTGGAAAATTTGTCTTTCACCTGTTGCAGCAGCTGGACGTACTTTTCCGAATTCTGTCTGCCCTTCACTATTGCTAAATCAACAGGTCCGTTATACGAAACAGCTCCCCATACCACGACTGAACCAACATCGGCTCGCCTTCGTGACTGAATCACTTCATCTTTACGTAAATCGTGGAAATAATAAGAAAACCCATCCGGGCCATCTAAATTAAACTTCTTCTCGTCACTGAAAATAACAGTTTGCCATTCTCTTGTCCACCCCATTTTTGCTTGAGCAAACTGAAGACGTGCAGTGCGCTGAAATTTCCTTAAAGGAGGCCGTCGTTTAATTTTCAAACGTTTTAAATGCGGACAGGTCTTCAGTAACTTCTGTACAGTTCTTACCGATGCATTCGTTCCAACGTTATTCGCGATTTGTCTTGCCGTTAATGCCGAATTCGATGCTTCGCGTAATATGGCTCGATGTTCTCTCTTAGTTGTAACGGATGTTGTTCGCCCTTTAAAACGTTTTCCATAATTCTCGGGATCCCTAATAAAATTGTTCACAACCTGGTGTGATCGACTTATTTTCTTTGCAGTAGCGCTTGAGGAATACCCTTCTTCATGGAACGCTTTAATTTTTCCAATTTCTTCCATACTTAAGCACTTCTGTCGTCCCATCGTTGCACAATACCCTTAATTACAGATGTTTGTTTATCCGGATACACGTTGCAACTCGACACTCATCCGGTAGCTTACTATTAAATACTGGTCGTATCCAACCGGCGCGGTGCATTTTATATGTATGTGGTACTTACGTCACCCAATGCATAACGTTAGGCACTATTGCGCAATAATGCGTATTTTTGCCATAACATACAATTACAAACTTGCATTGTATTTTTAGTAAATGAATTGTTTTTCAAACCACCGAAAGCTTGCAACAAGTCGGGTGGTCCTATTCATGTTGCGCGGAGTGTATAATGCGAAATACTCGGATATAAATTGTAAAAGAGACTGATTGTCTGTTTTCAAAAAGTTCTCATGGCCAGGCAAATGTTAACGACCGATAAGGCGTACACTTTTTATCAAAAAAAACTTACGATAAGATATGAAACTATAAAACACTATCTCGAAATTTCTTTTGTTTATTAATTTCTGTATAGGCAATAAATTAAAAAGAGATAGATAGTGGATTGGATAAAATTAATAGCATGTAAATGTTTTATTTAGTGTTCTATCAATATAGCCTCATTTTAATAAAATATATGGTGTTTTTAACCTAAATAGAGAAAACGAATCAAAAACAAATGAATATATACATACATACAGTGCCGTCAAAAGAACGTTGGTAAAAAATAAAGGGTATTTCAAATTTCGCGGTTTTTTTAAAGAATAAATAAAACACATAATTGGCATTTACTTTCAAAAACTTTTTATTGGTAATTGAAGTATCACATTTATATGCGAAAAATAATCTCTGCCCAATGGCCTCCTCTTGCAGCTCCACAGGCGTCCACTCATTTGTTAAAATTTTCAATGACATTTTGACATAATTGAGGCTCTATCTCACCAATGACACGAATAATTTCACCTTTCAAAGCAGGAATTGATTGTGGATTGTTTTTATAAACCTGACTTTTCACATAACCCCAACGGTGTCAAACCACATGATCTTGGTGGCCAATTAACATCACCGTTTCTTGAGATTACACGTCCAGGAAATTTTTCTCTCAATAAATCAATTGATTCGTGTGCAAAGTGAGGTGTGGCGCCATCCTGTTGAAACCGCATATCCTCTAGATCAATATTCATTAATTCAGGCCACAAAAATTCTGTTATCATCCGACGATATCGATCACCATTGACTGTTACAGTTTCACCAGCAGCATTTTCAAAGAAGTAAGGTCCAATTACACCACCTAAACATAATGCAAACCAAACAGTAACTCGTTTAGGATGCATAGGTTTATCAGGAATAATTCGTGGATTTTCCTCACCCCAGATACGGCAATTTTATTTATTAACATAACCAAGTTCAAAATGTGCCTCATCAGAAAACATTATTTTTTGAGAAAAATCAGCTGGATGTTCATTGATGAAATAGACAAACGAACGACGTTTTAAATGATATAATGGCTTCAGTTCCTGTGTTATTTGTACCTTATATGCCTACAGAGCTAAATCCTTGTGTAAAATACGACATGTTGTTGATCCACTAAGTCCAAGTTGTTGTGATCGTCGTCTAATGGACATTTCACGAATCAAACCAATATTTTTTTGTGAACGACCTGATATTTTTGTTTGAAGTTTTACAATTTTTCTAACATATGATGATCAAAGCTCGTAAAGTTGTCCTTTTAGGAATTTTTCCGATTTTTAAATTTCATCGTCGTAAGTTCAAAGAAATTGTTAAATTTTCAAACCTCCATAACTTCCATAATCTTTAATTCTACGAGACATGTAGGTGGTCCAAAATTGAAGTTTGCCAAATCAAGAATACCCACTTAACTGTTTGTTAACAGTTAAACGAGTAACTGTTTGGCTGCCGCGGTAGCAATCAACTTTAACATAACTTTTGATATTTTTTTTTCGAAATTTCACTACTTTTCTAATATAAATTAATCAAGTAAAGGAGTAGAGATGTCCATTTTGGAATTTTTCAGAATTTTTAAATTCATCGTCGAAAGTTCAAAAAAATTTTCACACCTCCATAACTTCTACAAATTTTAATTTTGCTAGACACGGATGCGGTCCAAAATCGAAGTTGGCAAAATCAAGAAAACTTTAGTATAAGTTTTAACATTTCTTTTTTCGAAATTTTACAATTTTTTCAACATAATTTGATCTAACTTTCTAGTCGCTTCGGCAGAAACCAGATTTAGCAAAGTTTTTAAATCCTTTTTTCTAAATTCTATGATTTTCGAATACAACTTGACGATCAAGGATCGCAAAGGTGTTTTGGCGCAACCGATTCAACGTATTATATGATTTCACATGTTTAAAATTTGAATGTTTCAATACATTTTTAAGAGCCAAATATATATATATATATATATATATGTACATACTGTGTCTCTGTTAAGTACTTGTAATGATATTGTTCTACTGCGTAAAGTCATTGCATAAGAATTTTTAATTTCATCGCTTGAGACTCAAAAATATTTGCAAAATTCTCAAACCTCTATAACTTTAAATATAAACACTTTTAATCCTATCATTATGATCTTTGCAACGGTTCAAAGTGCTCGTCCAAAACGATTAAAACCAGCCAAAGAATAAAAAAATATGTGAATTAGTTAAAATCGGAAACTCGAAAACTGACATCCCTTTTGTAAATATCATAATTTGACTGAGAACTTGTCCTTGCTTTCAAAGCTGGAAATTTTTTTGTATTTTTGAATTTCGCGTCTGCATAAATGTTACACTTCCAATGAAAGAAATACTGTCAATGCTACTCGAAAACCCAGCTACGTATATTAAAAACCAGTTGTAACACACGTTCTTCCTGTTAATTGTGCATTTCCATTTTAAAGTCCGACACTTAGAAACCAATTTTATCACGTGTACCTCTTCAAGAAAAAATATTGTAGGCGTCTGTCTCCGATATTTATTGAAAGAATCGTTACTTCGTCTCAACAACCCGCACTCAAGCCAGGTAAATATTTAAACGAACGCACATCAAATAAATCAATGTTCGTCTTAAACAGAAAGACACCCACTTAAAAATTTGTGTCCGTGGTGGGTCATCATTACGGTCTTCAAATAGATGTAATTGCCTTTTTATGGGTAAATGGATACATAAAATTTATTATCTACAAATAAAATGCATAATAGATTTGTGTACAGTGACACAGCGTGTTGTCATCTTTTCGTTTTTAAACTCTTTAAACACTGCTATCTGTAAAGTTGAGAGATTACATGTGATGATCGTTGTGTAACAAGGATTTATGTTGTGTATGTGTGATTGTGAAATTTTGACGAGAAAATTTTAACCTTTCGTATTTTAAATACACGATGGATACAAAATCGACTGAGATCGCGAATTTTTAATTTTTCCCTAAACACTTTCGACGCTACCTACAATTAATGTTGTATTTAATCACTAAGGTTGATATACAACCCCTTTCCACATTAACTTTTGTAATTCTGTATAAGCATTTCGACAACCAAGGTGTCATCATCAGCAGACGATTGCAAAGTGTCGCACCTGGTAAACCACGGCGAAAAATACCTGTACGAAAACACACTCCGTACGCGGTACACACCGTTGAGAACCTTAGTGTACGTTTAGGTTCTCAACGGTGTGTCGTACGGAGTGGACAGCTTTCTCTCACGTTTCTATCTAATTCATCCCACAGTAATTCTATAGGGTTGAGATCGGGTAATTGTGGTGGCCAAATCATATTTATCAGCACCCCTTCCTCCAAAATCTTCAGGTACCCCTCTTTTTTTAAAATGCCTTCAATGCGGTACAAATCTCCGACACCATCAAAGAAAAAGGATCCCCAAACAAGCACAGAACTTCTCCCGTGTTTAACAGTTGTCACTACGCATTCGGGTAACATCCTTTCACCCACTTGTCTTCGAGCGAAAACTCGTCGATTACTACCAAACACTTGGAACTTTGACTCATCTGTCCATAATACCTGCTTCCACATTTCCATGTCCCAGTGTTGATGGTCCTGGGCCCATTGTAACCGTTTTTTACGATTTCGTGGATTCAATAATGGTTTTCGAGCTGCAATACGCCCATGTAGTCCCGCCTTTGTCAAACGTCGTTTTACAGTAGTCAGTGACACCGGCTTTCGACGGCCTTCATTCAGCTTTGCTCGAAGCGGAGGAGCTGTGAGGCGCCTATTTCGTTTTGATAGTATTTTTAGGCGCAAATCCTCTGTCTGGTAGTTACCCTTGGCCTTCCGCAACGTTTTATTGGTTGTAATGATCCACTTCGTGATTATGTTTCACTGTTCCTTGCACCGCGTGATAAGATAAATTTAACTTTTGGGCTATTTGCCGCAGTGAAAATTTTTCACCATGTAGCGTTATTATAGAACTACGAGCTTCTGCGCTAAGTTCCTTTCTTTTCGGCATTTTTATAAGTTACTTTTACGTCTGTTGTCAAATACTCGTATTGCAACTTACTCGGACAAATGCTGCACGAAAACTAATTTTTAAATTGCTAAATCGTTTACTATGAATTCCTAATACCATTATAATAATATTGCGTTGTAAACCCTACTAAATTTATTGGGGTATATAAAATATTTCTATTAAATAGACGCCATAAAACTATTAAAAGGATTTACAATATTTTTCAAATATATTTATCTAATTTATAATAATAATCCGAATAATCCTTCTCAGAATTACATTTGCAACTGTTATTTCAATTATTCTCACCAAAAACAGGTAAAAGTCTAAGGCATGTGTCTAAAATACAAGTGTTTTGTTATTTATGATAAGTGATCCCTCACTTATACTTATGGTCTATAGTATATATATATATATATATATATATATATATATATATATATATATATATATATATATATATATATATATATATATACATATATATTTTGAATACATGTAAGGATTTGATATGTTTAGTTATGATTTAGGAAATTTTGTATTTACTTTTTGTTCTTCATGAACATTTGTGAGTATGTATAATTGGAATAAATTCTGTTGAGCAAAATATAAATATAAAATAAAAAATTAAAAGAAAATATTGTATATTATTTACTAGGCTGTCGTGTGATTAATACCTCAATATCTAACACCCTTTCTTTTCTACCTTCAAATGCAGTAAACATTACCTCACTTTATTTAGAGAAGCTATTAGTAAGTAGTTATATATACATATATATGTAAGGATATATATATATATATATATATATATATATCCTTACATATATAACTTGTAAATATATACGGACATACATATGCATTACATGTACAGTCAGAGACTAAAGTTTAAATACACCTCAAAAATTGTATGTTTAAAGAAAAGTAAACGTTTCAGAAAAACTGATAGTATGCAGTTTTATTTGTCTTCATAAATAACAAAAAAAACGATAACAAAAAATATAGACTTAATATAAATATAGACATAACGGTAATTCTTAAAAATACGATAAAATTCACTGGACAAAAGTTTAAATACAAACATATTTACATCTTCGAATGTTATTCCATTTTTTAAATAATTTAAAAAAGAAAAACATTTCAATACTTTGTTGGACCGCCATGGCTATCGATAACTGCCTACAAGCGGCGTGGCATAGAAAGTACCAAGCTTTCTGTTTCAGAAGGCGATATTTCAGACCAGATTTTTTTAAGAGCTTCTTTTAGCGACTCTTTGCTTGTTATTGAAGTTTTCGCTAATTTCCGCTTCATTAAATCCCAAACGTGCTCAATTGAAGCAACCACTCTTTCACAGAAAGTGCGGTGTGCTTGGAATCGTTATCCTGTTGAAAGATCCAACGGGGTCCAAGGCCCAAGATGTCGACGGATACTTGCAAAATTCTTTCCAATATACTCTTGTAAAGATGTTGATTCATTATGCCATCAATAAACTCCAAATTCCCAACCCCGGCTGCTCCAATCGCTCCCCAAACCATTACATTGCCACTTCCATGTTTTACCGTAGGCACCAAATTTTGTGTTTGAAGGGCAGTGTTTGGCTGGCGCCAGACTTTTGAACGTCCATCGCTTCCAAATAAATTAAATTTGCTCTCGTCTGTAAAAAGAACTGTTCTCCAAAACCCAGCGTCTTTGTTTTTATACTTATTTGCAAACTTCAGTCTAAGTCATCTGTTTGTTTAACTTATCAGTGGCTTCTTTCGGGGAACTCTGCTTTTATATCCATTTTCTCGCAATGCTCTTTGAACAGTTTTTGGATGCACGTGCTTGTTATAGTTATTAGCGATATCATCTGCAAGTTTTGGGGCACTTATTCTTGGATTCTTTTTCACTTCTCTTACGATATGGTTAACATCACGACTGGAAAGTTTTTTCGGTCGACCGCTTCTTGGCATATTTCCTATTCAGTTTGCTTATATTTTCTAATTATATTTTGAATACTAGAAAATGGTACATTTAATAATTTTCCTATTTCTCGATAGGATTTTCCTTCCTTAAAATGTTTTATTATTAAATGTTTAACGCTGGACTCAATTTCTTTACCTTTGCCCATAATTTTCAATAGAATTTCCAATGCTGACAATAAGACCGCTACTAATAACAAGTGGTGGCTTTTCAAAAAAGAATTTGATCGAAATATACGTATGTACATTCATAAAATATAACTGTACTTTGTTTTTGAGAAATGAAAGGGAGCTTTTTGTTTTGCAAGATGTATTTAAACTTTTGTCCGCTGTATTTTGTTGTTATTGTGGGATTTACCGTTATGTTTGCAAAGTACAAAGAATTTTTTGTTATTCATGAAGACAAATAAAGCTGCATACTATAAGTTTTTCTGAAACGTTTACTTTTCTTCAAACATGCAATTTTTGAGGTGTATTTAAACTTTAGTCTCTGACTGTATGTATGTGTGTACATACCTATGCATGAATGTACACTTATATTACTATGACAAACAAATGAAACGGGTACTATATTTCTAACGTATGGACGTAAACACAAAACCCAACGTCGCCCACACATCTGTTTTCAATGTAAAATTCGTATTAGTTTCACATCTATCTGTTAAGTCGTCGCCTAATTGTATTTTCAATGCCCCCCTTTGTTCCACCCATAAGAGTCTTTTTTTTTACTAAAACAGCCGGAGATTACAAGGGATACATTACATTTAACTCTTTTTTAATTTTACGAATAATCTTCATAATCTTAACGTGGATGTGTCCGCGAGGAATGGAAACAATAGGTTCATGTTGGTGATGCAATTACTGAACTTACTCCGTGACTGTGTGACATACGACTCCGACAAAATAAAAAGAATATATCGTTAGCATTGTCTTGAACTTTATTGTACGCTGCATAAATAATGTGTCCTTTTTTTTCCCGTTACGAGTATTCGTACGTACAACATACATACATACATCTACCGACGCGGCCTTAATGCCCACTTATGATGTAATTAAATTGTTTAGTTTATGATCTAGATGTGTTTTTAATGAGTGACTCATGTACTTGACTGAAAAAGAGTTACGTGTGCTTAAACATTGTACGTACAGTTTGTGAAAAAAGTAATTTCTCAAATGCAGTATCTGGTAGTTGAATTATAGCCACCTTCTTATTTTAGTATTTTTTCAAACTTGTCAGAAATAAAACAAAATCGAACGTGCAGTGAGTCACAGTTAAAATGACGCAGCCGTATAAAAATTATATATTGTTGAAAGAACAAGAAATGGTTTTTGGGAAAAGAATTAAACACATTGCGGTTTTGCAAGGCTATTATATTATATATCGCTATAACAACATTAAAAGACAATTCAATGAACACAACACGATTAATGACAAGAACTATGTTAAAAGCTCATAGATCAATGTCAGTGAAAATGACGCAATTATCGAAATAATGGGTGTTTTTTAAGCTGCATGATAAATATCGATATCGATAACTATGGTTTGACAGCTGATAATATCAAACTGTGTTGACATTTCTGTTCAATAAGGTTTGGCAAGTCATCATGAATCGTTTAACGCCAAAACAACGCTTCCAAATTGTGGAAATTTACTTTGAAAAGAATAAATCTGTTAGCAAACTTCATAGAGCACTTCGTCCATTTTACGGTCAACATAATCGGCCTAGTGAGCAAGCAATTCGTGCACTTATTGATCGTTTTCGCACTAATTTTACTCTTATCGATTCAAAATCGTCAAAAAGACACAGAAATGTGCGTATCGAAGAGAATATTCTTGCTGTAGCTTAAAGTATTGAAGAAGACGCCGAAATGTCGATTCGTCGTCGTTCTCAACTTGTTGGCTTTTGTCCTTCGACTACGTGGAAAATTTTACGTAAGGATCTTGGCTTATGTGCCTATAAAATACAGCTCGTGCAAGAATTGAAGCCAAACGACCATCGTTTGTCTCACATTTTTGCTGATTGGGCTCATTCGAAACTGGCCGAAGATGAGCATTTTGTGTTTAGTGATGATGCTCATTTCTGGTTAAATATTATAAATATTTCAATATTTTAAATAAATATTAAAGAAAAAAAATTGTCTGCATCTCTCTGTATATACAAGCAATCTGTAACGGAAACTTATAAATACACATGCAGATATATCTAATATGAGATAAATAATAACAAATACAAGAGATTGCTTTTAGCAAGCATCAACTAAAAACATATATTATGAATAAGTCTTTCGGCAAGTACACGATTAGAAAAAAAATTATTAATTTAAAAATGCTTGTGTGTAAATTTTACAATATTAAACAAAAAAGTATATTTTTAACAAGTGTAGGTAACCACAAATATTTATATATATTACATATAAACAAAACTATTGTTCGAAATTGGAAATGTACAACTGAAAAAGATGTTGCAGGTTAAAGACAATAAGAAATCTGGAAAAGAAGGACTCCCTCGCCCAAAACGTCGTGCATATAAATTTAAATGTTTTATTAACTCAACAGTCGAAACTAACAATAAAAAAGATTATAACTTAAAATTTAAAAGCATTAGTGCGAATTTGAAATAAGATTTGCCGCGACTATTTAACCTCTACTAATAAACGAGAATTATATCTCGGCACGTGTTGTCTACGTAGTATTTAAATGTAGTTGAAAATGTTAAATGATTGCTAATAAAATATTTTGCGTTTTAAAATAACTTCATTCTCAATTAAAAATAGAAACGCATTTTTATTTAAGTTTAAAATCACCTGTCAATCATGAACACAATTCAATTAAAGAAAATAGAAAAAAAAACTCTTTTCTGTTATTTTTAATAAAACGTCTTTACAAAAACACTTAATTGAATTCTCCCAAATGTAATTTATGTGTCGTTGACCTCTTTTCAAAAGCGTAAACAAGTATAAAAAAGGCTTAAAAAAACATCTCGGATGTATTTTCAATTAAATACACCAGCAAAAACATTCCTTTGCATTCTCTCCAATGCTAATCTAATGTACAAGCGTTGATTGGATATTAGATGCGTATGCGGTCGTGCATTGGCGACCGCGGTCCACGTTGACTGCCGTTCCGTCGCTCAACCACACCCACCCCGACAATTTACTAAATGATAAGAGCCGGGTAGCTAGTCCACGTTGACCGAATCGACGGGTCCAATTACAGTTAGTAATTCGCGTTTAATAACCAATTAAATACTAGTAATCTAAATGTTAGATTATTTGTATTTTTATTTATTACTTGAAGTTTTATAATACAATCTTTTAAGATGCACATTTAAAAACGTATTTGAAATGCATATCTATTAATATGTGTATTTCTTATGTAACTAAATGCGTTATAAATTGTGTTTATGAAATGTGTATTTTAATATTAGACGTTTACACATTTTTGAAAAATAAGTTAGAGCTTGTTTTCTTAAAAAATATCGAATAACTAAAAGGTTGCTGTTAAAGTAATGATTTATTAAAAATCCAATTTCTCCCAGTTCAGAATATAGATTATTGCCTAGAGGGAAAATTAGCATTCGCAAAACGAAATGTTTTTTAAATATATATGTAGTTTCGAATGCTATATTCTTTTGTTATTCAAAAGAAACCACTAATATATATTTACCTCTTAATTTTATTTAAACTATTTTGTAGAATTATTTCTTATTACTATATTGAGTTATTAATTTTATATCAAACAACAAGCATTCATTTAAAATAAAACACAAACAAAACGAACTTTCGATTTCGTACGTATTTACTAAAGAATAAATCAAACACTTTGTATAAATACAGCAAGTCACATAAGTATGTATACACATACATACTTATGTATATGACTTTTATAATTTGTCAATTCTTTCTTTTTAAAGTCTCTTTTATAAATTGTATCGTTTCCTAAGTGTTTGCATTAATAGTTTGGAGACATTTATTATTTCTACGTACTCAATCAGTAAAGCAAAATTGCCATATTTAGAGCGAAGACAATCCCCAAGGCGTTAACGAATCACCAATACATACATTAAAATTGACTGTTCGATGTGGTTTACACGCTGGCGACATCATCGGTCCTTATTTTTTTCGAAATGAGGATGGAGCTGCCGTTACGGTGAATGGCGAGCGCTATCGAGCCAATCTGACTGAATTTTTCTTTCCAAAAATTAATCAGCTAAACATCGACCCATCACTAGGATCACAAATTCGTAAAAAACGATTACAATGGGCCAAGGAGCACCAACATCGGGATGTGGAAATGTGGAAGCGGGTTCTGTGGACGAACGAATCCAAGTCCCAAGGAGGGAAGTAATCGACACGTTTTTGTTCGCAGACGAGTTGGCGAAAGGACGATACCAGAATGTGTTGCGTTGCTAGTTAAACATGGTGGAGGTTAAGATCTTGTTTGGGGATCATTTTCTTTTAACGGTGTTGAGATTTGCATAGAGTTGATGGAATTTTAAGAAAAGAAGGATATTTGAAAATTCCGTTTGGAATTGAACTGATAGGAGAAGGATTTTATTTCCAAAAAAATAATGACCCCAAACAATGTGTTAATCTTTATAAGGCTTATGTGAAATAAAAAGAAGAAGAAGAAGAAGAAGGACTTCTTGTAAATATGGTTTGGCCCGAACAATCGTCCAATATCCTATCAAGTTGTTGTGGAATGAGCTAGACAGAAAAGTGAGAGAATACAGTCCAAAATCGCAGCAACAACTATGGGAACGCCTTACAAATGCTTGGAACAATATTCCAGTTGAAACTCTTCAAAAACTTGTGTTGAGTCTACCCAAAATTTGCAAAGAAGTTATTAAGCCTAAAAGTGGATATTTTGACGAAAGTCTCTTAAAATAAAAAATGCCAATTTTTCTTCATGAAACTAATGATATTATTTTGTTTTATAAGAATACATAATTTTAGTTGATAAAGGGTTTTCTAATAGGGACTTGACAACTTTTAATTCAATTTGTGAAGGCACCCTTTCACTAATCATCGAACTGTCACTGTCAATTGATTCAGTAAACTTAACATTTTCATCATGGTAAAATACACGAACGAACAACGTCTGTAAATTATAAAAATTTACTACAGAAATTCGGAGTCGATGACCACTACTTTAAGAGCGGTAACTCCGATTTTCGGTCGTAATTCTCGCCCTAGTAGACAGGTAGTAACAAGTTTAGTGCAAAAATTTGAGTCTACATATTCGTTGTGTGATGCTGCCGTGCCAGTGAGACAACGGGCTGGTCCAAGTGTCGAAAATTTCACTGCCATTGAAACGTCCGTAGGAAATGATCCAAATCAGTCAATTCCACGGCGTTCTCAAGAGTTGGGCATCGCCCAGACCACTTTATGGCGAATTTTGCGTAAGGATTTTGGTTTACACCCATATAAGATCAAGCTGACTCAAGAATTGAAGTCGGTGGACCATTTGAAGCGACGTACGTTCTTCGATTGGGCTCTGGAAAAGATGCGCGAAGATGATCAATTTCATCGCAAAGTCATTTTCAGTGACGAAGCTCATTTTTGGCTCAATGGGTTCGGCAATAAGCAAAATATGCGTTATTGGTCGGGTGAAAATCCACATGTGCTTCACGAAACACCACTTCGTCCACAAAAAATAACTGTTTGGTGCGGTTTGCATGCCGGCGGCGTCATAGGGCCATATTTTTTCGTCGACGATAATGATCGTCACATTACTGTGAATGGTAATCGTTATCGCGCCATGATTACCGATTATTTTTGGCCCGAATTGGAAGATATGAACTTGGACAACATGTGGTTTCAGCAGGACGGTGCCACAAGCCACACAGCACACGTTACAATCGATTTATTGAAGAGCAAGTTTGATGAGCGCGTTATCTCAAGAAATGGACCAATCGATTGGCCGCCTCGTTCGTGCGATTTAACGCCTCTAGACTTTTTCCTTTTGGGCTACGTCAAGTCATTGGTCTATGCCAACAAGCCGACAACGTTGGAAGAGCTCAGAGCCAACATTGAACGCGAAATAGCAGCCGTTTCGGCCGAATTGTGTGGCCGAGTCATCGAAAATTGGGTCCAACGAATTGACCGCTGCAAACGTACCCGCGGTGGCCATATGAACGAAGTCGAGTTCCATTCATAAATGTTTTGATTGTACTTCAACCCGATAATAAAGTTTTTGAAATATCTCAAATGGTCTGCATTTTATTTTGAAAAAAAGTTGTCAAGTCCTTATTGGAAAACCCTTTAGTAATTACATTTCTATTCGTATATATGCATATATTGTTTTACCAAAAGTGTACCATTTTTTTAATATTTTACCTATAGTGATCCCTCATTTACTGTCGGTGGTGTACATCTATG
Organism: Dermolepida albohirtum; assembly: GCA_031893035.1. Lineage (NCBI taxonomy): Eukaryota > Metazoa > Arthropoda > Insecta > Coleoptera > Scarabaeidae > Dermolepida > Dermolepida albohirtum. The sequence continues at coordinate 224,937 of JAVIWB010001701.1, forward strand.
GTAAAGAGATGTTTGCAGTGATGTTAATCTTATTACAAGCAAGCGTCCAAGGTTTAGTAGTCCATAAAATATACCAATTCTTATTATAGTTCTTAGATGATTGTTGCGCGACAGCGATATAGTTTTAATCTCACACCTTATAGCAGAGATTGGCGAGTGTATATATTCATTTTGTCTGTACATAACTACATGTTATATTATACGAGAACCATGCAAAAGATGCAAGTCAAGATTCAAAGTTAACTAGTTTAGATTTAAATCGATGACCCGGTTTATTAGGTCGAAAAATTACTTGTAATTATTCCACGTTCAATAAAGGTTTCTCGGGCGCATGAATGCGTGTTTTTGCACTCAATCAATTACATGCCCATTATATCTTATAAGACTTTCGCGTCTTTACAGAACTTTGTTTATAACAAAGACATCACTCTTTGTTACCGACTTATGTACAGAAACGATTTTATATTGACAATATTAGGTTAATAAACACACCAAAATGTCACGACCATGTGTAAAACGTTATTTTGAATCTATTATTGAAGAAGAGATCTTTATTCAGGATACTACGCCCAAACGTGATTACCCGTTAGGTTTTGTGAATTATTTTCTTGTTAGAGCGAATGAGCATTTCGTTTGGTAAAAACATATGACCTTTTTTTCTGCTTCTTCTTTTGCTTCGTGCTAAGCTTTTAATCTCGTGAAGATCTCTCGGTGCGGCGCGTTCTTTTATTTATTGCCCGGTTGGCAAATTCTCTCTCTCGAGATGTAACTTTTCTTGGCTGACCCCCATCTCCGGAGGGGAGCGCGTTTCGTGAAGAATCGCAATTTCACACGCCCAATAAATCCATTCGTCAAAGTTGTTCACGCGTTCACTAGATTCGTACTTAATTATCCATGACCATATAAGTACATCAGATCGATATGTGTCACAAATATTTTTCTAAAGTGCCTTGTACGGAGCGCTATTTTTGTCCTTAATTTAGATTCTTTGAAACTGAACAATTAGATTACATACATACATACATACATATACCAGGTTGTTCAATAAGTTTTGTCGTTTGATAAAAAAACACAATTTTATGGTTTGAAATACATTTTCTTATTCAATATAACCTCCCTGAACTTCAATACACTTGTTCCAGTGATTTAATTTATGGATCCTACCCCTGAAGTGAGAATTCGGCAGACTATCGAAATGTGCTTCCGCGGCTGCTCTTCATTCGATGAAAACCTTTTTCCACGCATGAATTTTTGAGATGTGAGAACAGTCAGAAGTCAGAGGGAGTTAAATCTGGCGAATAGGGTGGATGTTTCAACAATTCGTACTTTAATTCACTGATTTTTGCGATGGTTTTTTGAGCTGTGTGAGAGGGTGCGTTGTCTTGATGAAAAATGATTTTTTGCCTCTGTAAATCAGGTCTTTTCTCAGGAATTTTTACATCTAGCTAGTCCAAAATATTGGAATAATAATCTGAGTTTATTGTTTAAGCAGTTTGGTGGTAATACACCAACAAAATTCCCTTTGTATCCCAAAAAACTGATGCTAACACCTTCTTGGCCGATTTCTGGACAGTAACTCGCTTCGGAGCCGAAATACCAGATTCACACATTCTTTAGCCTCTTATTTAGATTGAGGATCATGGTTGTAGACCCAAGTCTCCATAGTGATGAAATAAGGCACGAAATCATTTGCATTCTTTCTAAAACGCTTTAAATATTGCTGAGAAAGTCGCATTTGAATTTGCTTTTATTCCATTGTTAACGAATGTGGCACGCATTTTGCACACAGCTCTTTGAAACCCAATTCTTCAGCCGAAATATTGCTCACGCTGCCTAATATGATGCCTAGGGCTTCTACTAAATCTCTCTCGGTTAATCGATGATCTTCCAAAATCATATCCTGTATTTTTGCTACGATTTCTGGTGTTGGTGCACGTTCTGGACATCCTTCACGTAGATCATCTTCAAGATTTATACAACCACGTTTAAATTCAGCAACCCATCTTTCTACTATTGTAATTGAACGTAATGAGTCCTTATACACTTCTAGCAATCTATCAGCTTCTGGACTGGAACCGCGTCACTTCTATATCCGCCGATGTTTCGTACCCATTTGTATGGGACATCTTCAGAGCTCAACTACTGCACTGAAACTCAGTTTCACTGCAGTAGTCTTCAAACTTGAAACATATGCCTTTATAGATTGTGTATTTCCTAATACAGTGATATTTTGCAAACAACTACCGCTATCTCTAAGTCAGGCAGGGTACTTATGGGACCACCCTTGTATTAGGTAGGAGTCCTTTGATCAATTCTTGTTAAAAATGATAACCAGGAACCCTGACATGTATTTTCTCTCTTTTAATGCATAATTTACCTCAAGACATATTCTGCGAGTTTGTTGGGCACAATTTTTTTCGAAATCGTTCATCAATAAAAGAGTCAGTATTTATTTTGCGTAGTAAACGTCTTTCAAAAAAACTTCGAAATAACAGAACGATATTATGCAAGCTTCTTTCCAGCTTTAGGTATTGCAATTTGTAATTATTGTAGCCAGTATTTTTGATTGCTAATAGCGTTGAATAAAAAAGAAAGAAGTACTGTTCTTTTACTTGAGAGTAAGTTAAAATGTCAAACAAAATTTTTAGCAAAATATCATGAGCTGCTATAAAAAAACTCGGCCGGCAACAATATAGTGTATACCCATAAGATATAGTATACATATGCACCTATTTTCTACCTAGTCCTGCCATAAGTATTGATACAAGTGTAAACGCGCCTTTTTGCAGATGATAACTTGAAGGCACAAAAATTTTATGTTGGCAGTTCTGACATTTGATACATGCTTTACAAAAGTGCCGAACAATTTCACTATAGCGTGAGTCGGCATTATGGAATGGTAGGATAAAGAGAGCCGTATTGCGGTTATTGCACTTCATAAGTGTGGAATAGAAAGAGCCCGTATTTTTGATTTATTGAAACCGTTAAATATTACGCGTGTGTTTGTGTATCGTACTGTTAAGTTGTTCATTGATACTGGAAATGTAATCGACCGTAAAAGATCTGGCAGGCCTCGCATAGTTCGTACACCACAGGCCATCAATGCTGTGAGGTCCCGCATCAATCGACATCCTGTCCGCAAACAGAAAATCATGGCTCGTGAAATGAGTATTGCTCCGAGAACCATGAGCCGTATCATTAAACAAGACCTAGGACTTGGGGCTTTCAAACGACAAACAGGAGAGCGCCTTAACGTTGAATTAAAAAAGAATTGGAAGAAAAAATGCAGACACCTGATATCGTTGTACGGCAAAGAGCGTTACAAAAAAATTCTGTTTTCTGATGAAAAAATTTTTACCGTGGAAGAAACTTTTAACAAGCAGAATGATAGGGTGTATGCACGGTCCTCCAAGGAAGCCAGTGAAGTGGTGCCAAGGAGTCAGCGAGGTCATTTTCCTGTTTCAGTGATGGTTTGGTGGGGAGTATCCTATGACGGTGTTACTTCCTTGCATTTTTGTGAAAAAGGTGTTAAAACAGCGCCAAAAACTATCAACGAGACATTTAGGCAATGTAGTGGAGCCCCTGAACTACACCAAAACCAACCATGGATATTCCAACAAGACTCTGCGCCCGCTCACAAGGCCAAAACAACTCAGCAATGGCTTGAAAATCATGTACCTGAGTTTATTAGTACTGACTATTGGCCGTCAGCAAGCCTAGACCTAAATCCGCTCGACTACAAACTGTGGTCAATATTAGAGGGCATGGTCTGTAGAAGACCCCATCGCAACCTGGAATCATTGAAGCAAGCGTTAACAGAAGCAGTCGACAATTTTCCCATGGATATCGTCCGTACAGCGATTGATGAGTGGCCCTGCAGACTTCGGCGTTGTATTAAGGCAAATGGCGGCCATTTCGAGTAATTTGCATTGTATTTTGTAGCTTACTATTGCCAAAATATCAAAAAATAATTTAAATCCAACTTGCAGTTTTCTTTTTGTACTTAAAAACCTTTATATCAGTATTTACGGCAGGACTAGGTATAGTATACATATGCACCTATTTTCTATTAAATTAATATCATGCTATTAAAAATTATTATCTATTAATGAAGGTACCAATGCTTTGGAACGTTTCCAATGAACGAGACATATTTTCACATTAATTAATAGAAGAAAAAAAATGCCGAGTGATAGATGTATCTTTTAATAGATAGTGTCAAAAGACGTAAGACATATATATATATGCCTTCCACGTTCGATAAAATGAGAAAAACCGGGAAGAAAGAAAAAACGAGAAAAAAAAACAAGCTAAGGACAGTAACGAGTCGAACAAAAATGGAACTTATAATGGTAAGAGCTCTAATGGTATAAGAGAATCAAGTCTCCTCCGTTCAAATTGATGTAAACAAAACAGGAACGGGTTTCGAAACCGGTCCGTGGATGTTTAATGACGTTAAATCTTTGTATCGTACTGATATTATTACAGTATTAAATTACGAAACGCTCCGTCGGTTATCCAGGATAAATAATCTCTCGGTGTTTTGTACGCATATAATTACGCTGGTATCATATACAGGGTGTGTCACGACTGGTTTTCGAGAGAATATATGTCAAGACAAACTGCACAAATTTAATTAACGCACCGACAAGACTATATATGTATGTTCTTACTGATTTTATTCAGCATGTCTCCCCGTAAGAAACCTTTTTTCAATTTAATATACAGGGTTACTCTAAAAGAATGAACCGAATTCATAGCACTTTATTAAAGAAAATTAATACAAAATTCCAAAGTCGCAAGTAGTCGATTGTTGCGGTCGTTACTTTGTGAAATTTCGTTACACTAAGGCATAAATATCAGGTTGTTACATATGAAATGTCAGATTTTGTAAGGAATAAAAAAAGTCTAAATTTAAAAAAATGTAAATATTTATTCTGCAAAATAGTCTCCATTTACATCAATAGTTTGTTGACAACGGCCTGGAAGCTGCAAAATTCCCTTTGAAAAGAAATCTAGGTTTCGACGGCTCACATATTGCTCAAACACTGCTATTACAGACTCCCGGTCAGGGAAGTCCCTATTTTTTAAGTGATTGTCTAAACTTCAGAAAAAATGAAAATCAGTTGGCGAAAGGTCAGGTGAATAAGGTGGGTGAGGGAGAATTTCGTAACCAAATTCCGAAAGTTTTTGGATTGTCTGTCGTGCAACATGAGGGCTTGCATTATCATGAAGAAGTATGGGTCTATGTCTATTGACTAGCGAGGGCTGCAAGCGGCTCAATTTTCCATGCATAGTTTCCAGTTCGGCACAATAGCACGCTGCCGTGATGGTTTCACCAGGTTGCAAAAATGAATAGTGAATAATACCCTTACTGGTCCACCATACAGTCACTATAATCTTTCGCGGGTGAAGTGATGCTCGTGCATGCTGTCTTGGTGCTTCACCTCGATCTAACCACTGTCCTGACCGTCTCCGATTATCATAAAGTATCCACTTTTCGTCACACGTTACCACTCGATGAAGAAACGGTTCAACTTTCTGTCGATTAGCCAAAAAGGTAGCCACTTCTAATCGAGGGAGCTTATTGGCTTCCGTTAATTGGTGCAGCACCCATCGATCGAGTGTCTTCACTTTACCAATCGAAGAAAGGTGACGACTAATGGACACTTGAAATGTTTCTGCAAGGCTACGCACTGTTGTCGACGGATTACTTTCAACTTCTATACGCAGCTCGTCGTCATTAACGGTGCTACGCGCATATCCGCGAGGCTCATTTCCCAAATCAAAATTTTCCAATTTATGACACCTTTACGATATATCATAAACAATTTAAGATTTTCGTAGAAATTCATATGGAATTACTTCCACTAATAATATTGTTGAATAATTATAATTCAGATTTTTCGAAAGATAATCCGTATTTCAGAAAACACATAAAATTGGTCTGGGCAAATAAATATGACCGGTAGTGTATTAAAAAAATATGCGTCAGTAAATTAGATCTTTTACCAATGTTTTGTCAATATATCATGACATTTGCGTCATTAGAAGCAGAGAAATTGCACATAAAGTAACAGCGTGTATTTGGCGTTGGTCGAAAAATGAATTTTCAACAAAGGACAAATATCAAGTTCTGTTTTAAACTCGGTAAATCGTTATCTTAATTATTTAATATTATTTGGCTAACACGCCATCCATTGCTACACTTATGTATTGAAGTAATCATACTCAATATCTTCGAGAAAATTTGCTTTTTATTTTATAAATTATATTTAATATGTTTATAAATATCTAATTACTAACTTCAATATTTAAAAACGTATTAAAACATATTAAAACTATGCCGTCAACTATATTTTTATTATACGAGGGAGCGTTTTTATATTCGCGGAATGAGCGGGTTGTAGAGGGGTGAGTAGGCGCATTGGGGGCGTGGCCTGTGCAGCGACTCATGATTAGTATAAATACGAAGTTTCATTGTTATTAGACAGTTAGTCTTTGAGCTATCGTCAACTAAGTAACATAATCAGGAGTGAAAAGTGAAATATGGAAAAAATCGAATATCGTGTCGTTATAAAGCTCCTTACCAGGCAAGGAAAATCAGTCGCGACCATAATGAATGAGATGTCATTGGTTTACGGCGACTCTTGTCCAGGAAAAACCATGGTGTACAAGTGGCATAGTTTATTTAAACAAGGAAGGGAATCCCTTGAAGACGACCCGAGGCCGGGCAGGAGCATTGAGGTGACCACGCCAGCACTTATCCAAAAAGTTGAACAAATTGTACTCGAAGATGCTCGACTAAAGAAGAAACAACTCGCAGAAATGGTTGGAGTATCCGATACAACAATTTTTAAAATCCTACACGATCATCTCGGCATGTCTAAGGTCAGCGCAAGATGGGTGCCGAGAATGCTCACGCCGCCGCAAAAACAACAGCGCGTAGAGTGTTCGCGTGCATTTTTGGACCTCTGTAATGAAGACAAAGATGGTGTATTGAGTGGAATTGTTACTGGAGACGAAATTTGGGTTCATCATTATGAACTTGAGTCCAAACAAGACTCCATGCAGTAGCATAAAAAGGGCACAGCACCTCCCAAGAAATTTAAAGTGTCACAATCAGCTGGGAAACTCATGGCAACGGTATTTTGGGACTCGGAAGGAATATTGTTGATTGATTATAAAGATAAAGGTGTTTCTATAACCGGAGAATATTACGCTTCAATATTAGAGCGACTAAAAGAAGCCATTAAAGAGAAAAGACGGGGAAAATTGACAAAAGGTGTTCTGCTTTTGCACGACAACGCGCCCGTCCACAAGAGCCGCGTTGCGTTAGCTGCCCTGCATAAGGTGGGCTTCGAAATTGTGAATCACCCACCCTACAGCCCAGATCTGGCCCCGAGTGATTATTACCTGTTTCCGAAAATGAAAAAAGAGCTGCGGGGTAAAAAATTTATGATGAAGTCAAGGAGGCAGTTTCGGCGTATTTTGCAGATAAAGAGAAATCATTTTTTTATGAGGGTATAAATAAATTAATTGAAAGATGTGAAAAATGTATCCGTCTTGCAGGTGAATATATTGAAAAAGAAAAATAATTTGGTTTTTTTATTTACACTCCTTGTCCCCCATTCCGCGAATATAAAAACGCTCCCTCGTATATGTACATATATCAAAATCGTTTAGATGTTTTAATAGCATTATTACAACAGCAAATTAAAAAATATATATAATTCTAGAGTATCATGCTTCGATTTCAATTTCAAATTTTCTAAAATTTCCCATTTACGGATGATCATAATTTAATACGCTAAAGTGAGGAGGGAGAAGAAATCGAGATTCGTTCATACCCAACGAAGTTCAATTCCATTAACTTCTTCAATTTCAGATTGATCACTCGAAACGACAGAGTTTGTCCAATATTATATTTCATCGTTCCGACGACGACGCAATCTACATACTACTACCTGCTCGTACGTACCTACTATCATTCACGTGATATAGTAATGTACTGGCTATACATACATAGTGCGACTGGAGTTTGTATATTTAGCGATGCATCCAGACGTCTGCTTAAATATTTATTTTTCGTTATTGATGATGGCGTACTTTTTAATTTATTCAGTTTTACATTATTATATGGAACTGGAAAAAGAAACCCGGGAAACTGTCGACAATCGTTATGCGCCCAGAACGATTTCTAAATTTGACTGAGTTTATATTTGCATATCGTTAACCTCTAAGATGAATACCGTGTTTAACTTGGTGTTCAAAAAATATAGGTAGATGTAGTACAGCGGTATCAGAAAGTAAGGGATATACATTAAATCATTGTAAAATGTGTTTCAAATTGCGCGGTTTTTTTTAAAAATAAATAAAATATAGACGGCGCATTGAATTTGTCTGGGTATGTGGGCGTCTAAAAAGTGTGATGTATGACATTTATAAAAATGGCTTCGTACACGGTACAACACCGCGTTCAAATTATCGAATTATTTTATGAAAATCAGCGTTCTGTGAAAAGAGTTTTTAGAAAATTACGTGAATTTTCTGGTTTACATAATCATCCATCTAAAAGCACCATTGGTCGAATTAAAAAATTTCAAGAGACCGGTTCCGTGGAAGAAAAAAGTGAAAAATACAGTCGTAGTGGTCGTTCGCAAGAAAATATTGGTTTGGTTCGTGAAAGTGTTGCTGAAGGTCCTGAAATGTCCATTGGACGACGTTCACAACAACTTGGACTTAGTGGATTAACAAGATGGCGTATTTTACACAAGGATTTAGCTCTGAAGGCATATAAGGTTCAAATAACACAGGAACTGAAGCCATTAGATCATTTAAAACGGCGTTCATTTGTCAATTTCATCAATCAACAAGCAACTGATTTTTCTCAAAAAATAATGTTTTCCGATGAGGCACATTTTGAACTTGGTGGTTATGTTAATAAACAAAATTGCCGCATCTGGAGTGAGGAAAATCCACGAATTATTCATGAGAAACCTGTGCATCCTAAACGAATTACTGTTTGGTGTGCATTATGGTCAGGTGGTGTAATTGGACCTTACGTCTTTGAAAATGCTGCTGGTGAAACTGTAACTGCCAATGGTGATCGATATCGTCGGATGATAACCGAATTTTTGTGGCCTGAATTAATGAATATTGATCTAGAGAATATGTGGTTTCAACAGGATGGCGCTACACCTCACTTTGCACACGAGTCAATTGATTTATTGAGAGAAAAGTTTCCTGGACGTGTAATCTCAAGAAACGGTGATGTTAATTGGCCACCAAAATCATGTGATTTGACAATTGGACATCGTTAAACTATTTTCTTTGGGGTTATGTGAAAAGTCGAGTTTATAAAAACAATCCACAATTAATTTCTGCTTTGAACGATGAAATTATTCGTGTCATTGGTGAGATAGAGCCTCAATTACGTCAATATGTCATTGAAAATTTTAACAAAAGAGTGGACGTCTGTGGAGCTGCAAGAGGCAGATATTGGCAGATATTATTTATCGCATATAAATGTCATAACTGATACTTCAATCACCAACAAAAAGCTTTTGAAAGTGAATGCAAACTATGAGTTTTATTTATTCTTTAAAAAAACCGCGAAACTTGAAACACCCTTTAGTAACGAACGTTTAAAATTAAGCACTTGTATATTCACAATTAATTACAAACTCTTCCTTGTCTTCCGCCCATAAAACTGGAATTGTTTCTTATAGATACTACAATAGCAAATTAAATTCTATAGTACATTATCAATTAGACGTTATTATAAATGAGAATTGTGATAATAAAAGTAATAGAAAAAGCTAATAAAATACCGAGTAATTTATTGCTTAATCTCTAATTCAACGTACACTAACGATTTATACAATTTATTAAGAAAAATATATGAATTCAATCATAAATCGTATTCGAATAAATCGTTAATCTTGACATAAAAACCCAAAATACACTGGTAGTTTTCAGTCCCTGGGGGTTACAATGATTATGACAAATTAGTGGTTAATAGTGACAAAACGAAAGGCAAACAGAAATTTTTTTTAGACGCATTCACATTCAAATATGCACGAAGAGGATATGCATGGAACAATATTGACATACACGTTAATTTGCAGTTTTCACATGCTACTGTAAAAATGTAAACATTAACATAACTAGCATATTTACTATTCTATTCAATAAAAAAGTACTTATGAACAACTGTTCCTATTCTACTTATTTACAGGTTTTATGCTGTGTAAGTATCTAAAAATACTCAAATGAGATTAAATCCAGCACGTGTAGATAGATATCACATTACCTATCATCTCCATTTTAAATTCGAGCACGCTAACTGCTCAGTAGTTTTTGGACATGCTCTTGAAGACTGTGCGTATGATGTTCCGCTGAGATTTCGCCTTTCTTCGTGTGTTTTTGGACGATTTCGTGTTTTTTTGCGAATATCTCGGGAACCGAAAGACATACGATACCAAATAGGTACATTTTCTCCAAATACATAAGATGGGGCCATCGAATCGGCGAAAATCGACATTTCATTTTTGTAATTTTCACCGATTCGAGTTTTCCGCGAATATCTCGAGAATCGAAAAAGCTAGCGCTTTAAAGTTTTTGTCTGCGCGTTCACCTGTATTGGCGTAAATAGCTAACATCGATTAAATGGGCAAGGTGATGTACCATATTATAAATTTCTATATGACTTTATTTTTACGTTACGTGTGTGCAACATTCCACAAAATATTGTAGACAATGAAGAATTTCGAAACTTTTGGGGGAAATACATTCCGGAATGGAGGTTGCCAACAAGAGGACAATTATAGTATAATTTTCCTCGGGTGATAAACACGATTACGGATCAAACAAAAGCAGAGTTAAAAGACCAAAAAATATGGTTGACGGTAGATAAAACAACGGATGCAGGAAAGAGTAATATTTTAAATGTGTTAGCGCGCACTTTAAAAAGCGGTGCGCTTTCTCTGGCTCTTCTTTTACATAGTACTACTGTGGGCAAAAAATAGTAAGACTTTGTTCATAATTTTTAAATTCTTAATTTATTCTTCCAAATCTATTTCGTCCCCCTCAAAGTAATCCTCCCTGATCCCAATACACTTGTGCCAACGTTTCTTCCAATTCTCGAAACAGTTGTTAAAATCGATTTCAGGAATAGCCTTCAATACGCGTAGCGATTCACGTTTAATGTCTTCAATTGACTCAAAACGGTTTCCCCGGAGCGGTCATTTGAGTTTGCTGAATAGCCAGAAGTCAAACGGAGCTAAATCAGACGAATACGGTGGTTGCGGCACGATATTGGTTGAAAGTTTGGCGAAAAACTCACGAAGAATTAATGCAGTATGCGACGGTGCATTATCGTGGTGCAAAAACCAAGAGTTGTCGGCCCATAATTCCAGCCTCTTTTTACGAATAGCATTGCACAAACGACGCACAACACTAAAATAGTATTCTTTGTTGACAGTTTGATCGGTCGGAAGGAATTCGGAGTGCACCACACCTCGATAATCGAAGAAAACTGTCAACATAACCTTGATTTTTGACTTGCTTCGACATGGTTTTTTGGGCTTCGGCTCACCTTTGATACGATATTCGGCCGATTGTTCGTCTGTTTCCGCGTCACAAGCGTAGATCCAAGTCTCATCTCCAGTTATGATGCCTTTCAGTTTGTCTTGATAGTCGGAAAGCATTGTTTCACAGACGTCAACGCGACGCTGTTTTCCAAAAAAATTGAGTGATTTTGGAACAAATCGTGCTTTCACTTTTCTTAGGCCCAAATGATCTTTCAAAATGGTTTTCACTAATCCTTTCAATATACCAACGATGCCAGTAAGGTCTCTGACTGTTAATCGTCGATTCTCAAGCACCAATTCCTTGATTCTATTGACCTGTTGATCATCAGTTGATGTTGATGGCCGTCCTGGACGTGGTTCGTCATCAACGAGTTCTCGACCCTCTTTAAATAATTTGTACCAATCAAAAAGACTTACTCGCGACAAACAATTATCACCGAAAGCCTTTTGCAACATTCTGAATGTTTCGGCACCAGAGATTTGATTCCGTACACAAAATTTAATGGAACTTCTTTGTTGAATAATTTCACTCATTGTAAAAATCGCCGAATGCACTTCTTGTACTTCAGAAAGACAAGCGTATACTAAACACTAATGATTATTTTGATATGACATTTGGCACAGATGTCACTGACAGTCATACCAACCTAGAAAAAAAATACTTCGCCGAATGGGTTTTCGCGCGAAATTTAAATTAAAAAGTCTTACTATTTTTTGCCCATAGTAGTATATGAATTTTTTTGAAATCGAAGAAATTTGGAAAAACCATTAAATTATTTGATTTTTCCAAGCACGACACAAAACATCATGCTTGGAAAAAATAAGACAATTTAATGATTTTTCGAAATTTCTTCGACTCAAAAAGTATTCATATACAATATACAAACTGTAACAAATCATAGTACATAGTAACACTTAGAAATTGTATTTTTGAGTATTTGTACGTTGTAAAAAGTCACTATAAGAGAACTACTCAATAGTTATGAAGTAAACCACCTCTACGATTAACGCAAAAGTAGACGAATAAGATTAAGAATGCCACAAACTACAAATGCTATCATACATAAAGGTGTGCTAACGCAGATATTAAAGTTGAATTTGATGGAGCCTGTGGTTGATTGACTTGATCAATAAGGTTGATATATAACCCCTTTCCACATTAACTTTGTAAATTCTGTATACGCATTTCGACAACCAAGTTGTCATCATCAGCAGATAATTTCAAAGTGTCGCACCTGGTAAAACACGGCGAAAAACAACCGCAGATATTAAAAATTAATAACCATTTACCAACATTATATCATTGTTTAAGTACGAACGAGTTTAAAAAGTTCAAAAATTCAAAAAATTTTTAAAAAAATGTATTTTAAAATATACAAGCTTTGTGTAATATCTTCGTTGACATATTCAACATCAAAGGGTCTTACTGTTGCATATTATTACAACCAAAACTGTAATATATTCTTGCATCCTGGCTGATTCAACGTGACGAAAAACAAACAGGCCAACAACTGTGAACTTCCCCCAAGGCGACGTAAATCATTTTTAATTAAAAACCGATGAAATCAAACTGTGACAATGAATGATGAAATAAGAAGTGTACAAAGAGGATTACAATCGAAGAGGAAAAAAAGACGTATGTGGTATATATAGAGAACATGACCGCGCAAACGAATACCCTCCTTCTTACATCCAACTCTTGCACAGTAGATGTATCTAGAAGACCGGTCTGACCCGTTCTTCGGTTGTAGGGGAATGGGACAAGTAGTTCTATCTCCTGCCTCAGCGGGGGAGATCAAGTCAGCTGAGCCGTAGAGAATATCACTTGTATAAGTATACGTCTCAGACTCAACGTTATTTTATATCTTTTTTTCTCGGAGAGAAAGAATGAGAGAGAGGATAAAATAACAGCCAACTGGGAAATGAAATAAAAGAATATATACGAATTCATATAACATCTTTTTATCGTTTCCATTATATACGAACACTCGGTCAAGTACTAAAAAATTATTTGACGTGTAGTTAATTTATTTTTCGTTTAAGGTTGAAACGTCCGAGTTAACAAAACTGAAATTAATTATTCGGTGGAGATGCGATTTTTCTTTCAATACGCGAAAGAAATTTTTTGAATCGAATTTTTGGTTGGCTGTTCTCCGAGTCAATTATAATGATCTACTTTTTGGAGCAATTAATCATTGACAATTAATTAAAAATGGTGCTCTAATTGCAAAACCAAAAACACACACACTCAAATATTGCTGATGATGACAACTTAGTTGTCAACGAACATCGATGTGATAAGTCGTTTTCTAAAAATTCTAAAAGTTCAGTTGTTTTATTTTAATAATTCCGTACGTGGTTATTATTAATTAAATAATTAGAAAAATGTTTTTTTTATTTATGTAAAGGGTTTTCCAATAAGGACTTGACAACTTTTTTTCAAAATAAAATGCAGACCATTTGAGATATTTCAAAAACTTTATTATCGGGTTGAAGCACAATCAAAACATTTATGAATGGAACTCGACTTCGTTCATATGGCCACCGCGGGCACGTTTGCGGCGGTCGATTCGTTGGACCCAATTTTCGATGACTCTGCCACACAATTCGGCCGAAACGGTTGCTATTTCGCCTTAAATGTTGGCTCTGAGCTCTTCCAACGTTGTCAGCTTGTTGGCATAGACCAATGACTTGACGTAGCCCCAAAGAAAAAAGTCTAGAGGCGTTAAATCGCACGAGCGAGGCGGCCAATCGACTGGTCCATTTCTTGAGATAACACGTTCATCAAACTTACTCTTCAATAAATCGATTGTAACGTGTGCTGTGTGGCTTATGGCACCGTTCTGCTGAAACCACATGTTGTCCAAGTCCATATCTTCCAATTCGGGGCAAAAATAATCGGTAATCATGGCGCGATAACGATTACCATTCACAGTAACGTGACGATCATTATCGTCGCCGAAAAAATATGGCCCTGTGACCCACCGGCATGCAAACCGCACCAAACAGTTATTTTTTCTGGATGAAGTGGTGTTTCATGAAGCACATGTGGATTTTCACCAGACCATTAACACATATTTTGCTTATTGACGAACCCATTGAGCCAAAAATGAGCTTCGTCACTGAAAATGATTTTGCGATGAAATTGATCATCTTGGCGCATCTTTTCCAGAGCCCAATCGGAGAACGTACGTTGCTTCAAATGGTCCATCGGCATCAATTCTTGAGTCAGCTTGATCTTGTATGGGTGTAAACCAAGATCCTTACGCAAAATTCGCCATAAAGTGGTCTGGGCGATGCCCAACTCTTGAGAACGCCGTGGAATTGGCTGATTTGGATCATTTGCTACGGACGTTTCAACGGCAGCGATATTTTCGATACTTCGACCAACCCGTTGTCTCACTGGCACGGCAACATCACACAACAAATATGTGGACTCAAATTTTTGCACTAAACTTGTTACTGCCTGTCTACTAGGGCGAGAATTACGACCGAAAATCGGAGTTAACATTCTTAAAGCAGCGATCACCGACTCCGAATTTCTGTAGTAAATTTTTATAATTTGCGGACGTTGTCCGTTCGTGTACTTTACCATGATGAAAATGTTAAGTTTACTGAACAAATTGACAGTGTCAGTTCGATGATTAGTGAAAGGGTGCGTTCACAAATTGAATTAAAAGTTGTCAAGTCCCTATTGAAAAACCCTTTATGTGTTGCACTGTTTTAACTTTTCTTTTTTAATATGTTCCTCGTTTTATTCTAATTAGAAGGTTTATTCTTTTTTATTGGGAGCTTAGACCAATATATATAATAAATCAACCACAGTGTGCGGCGCTGTTTAATTAACTGCTGATGATGATAATTTAGTTGTCGAAATACGTATACAGAAGATGAAATTTAATGTGCAAAGGAGTTATATATCAACCTTTGGTGATTCAAATAAACCAATTTCTAGTAACGACGTTTCGTTGGAGGGGGCTTTTAATAAAGATGGTACTCTGTACAGAAATGGTATTCATGGCGATTCGGATTACGAAATAAGATGCATGTAAACATATAAACACCGCTTTAATTTGAATAACGGAAAATCACATAAAATATTTATACGTTCAATGATAGCCAGAAGAACTTTAGGATGATATTTCTTGCGGTATAAAACATAAAATTAATGTCCCAATGTGATCAAAGTAATAAAAGAAAATGCAACAATATTGACATTACAATTCACAAATACCAGTTTTTTAGTTTATATTGTTTGAGTGTGTTTAGTCTGTGTTTGAATTTCGACTGTTAAAAATATTGAACAGACTTGTTTCTGTGCGAGTTTTACCGCGGATCGAGGTCCAACACTGTGTTTAATTATGTGCTGATGATGTCAACTTAATTGTCGAAATGCGTGTACAGAATACGAACATCGTAGAAAGGGGTTATATTTACTTTTTGTCATTAATTCAATCAACCACAGACTCCATTAAATCCTTCGTAGTTCATATATTTTTTTTTTCTAGAACGTTTCTATTTCTGCAATATCTGGTGCTTCTTTTATTTCAATATGCAACGCTTTTCATTCTGCGTGAATGTTTTATTATGTACGAGGCGTGTTTTTTAACTAAGAACCGTTTAAAAATAAAAACCAAAAGAAAGAAAATTTTCAAAAATCAAATTTATTTTCAGATTCTACATATGTACAATTTCCTATTTTACAATATAGCTGCCATGACATAGCTCGTTTAAACGCAGAACTTTACGTACCAGATTAACCAGTCCGGAAGCCCAGAAGAAGATAATATGGCTTATAAAACGTTACAACTAGATTTTAAATTTCCTCTTTGTAGAAACTCGCCGCCTGCTCCGATAACCAAAATGTCACGGGCGTTTTCACGCCTTCGTCATCGTTGTAGTGGTTGCCACTGAGATGATGTTTGAGATAGAGGAAAAGATTGAAATCGCTTGGCGCAAGATCGGGACTGTAGAGGGGGTAGTCCAAAACTTCCCAGCCAAAAGAGTCCAATAAAGCTCGGATCTGAGCTGCGATATGAAGCCATTGTCATGGAGTAGCAAAATTCCCTCTGTCAGCATGCATCAGACATGTTTCTTGTCGACAAAAACGTATCACTGACCGTACCTCGCCCGAGGCGGGCGATTCTATAATCTTGAACAGTTTAAAGACACAAAACAGACCGTACAGGTTATCTACACAACTGAAACTGAACACAGTTGTTCCCAAGGAGTGCCGGGATAAGACGCAAGCCCTCGTTGCGGTGCGCGCATCACCTATTAATGTACTACTGTGGGCAAAAAATAGTAAGACTTTTTAATTTAAATTTCGCGCGAAAACCTATACGTCGGAATTTTTTTTCTAGGTTGGTATGACTGTCAGTCACATCTGTGCCAAATGTCACATCAAAATAATCATTAGTCTTTAGTATACGCTTGTCTTTCTGAAGTACAAAAAGTGCATTCGGCGATTTTTACAATGAGTGAAATTATTCAGCAAAGAAGTTCCATTAAATTTTATGTACGGAATCAAATTTCTGGTGCCCAAACGTTCAGAATGTTGCAAAAGGTCTTCGATGATAATTGTTTGTCGCGAACAAGTGTTTTTGATTGGTACAAATTATTCAAAGAGGGTCGAGAACGCGTTGATGACGAACCACGTCCAGGACGGCCATCAACATCAACTGATGATCAACACGTCAATAGAATCAAGGAATTGGTGCTTGAGAACCGACGATTAACAGTCAGAGACCTTACTGGCATCGTTGGAATATTGGAAGGATCAGTGAAAACCATTTTGAAAGATCATTTGGGCCTAAGGAAAGTGAAAGCACGATTCGTTCCAAAATCACTCAATTTTTTCGAAAAGCAGCGTCGCGTTGACGTCTGTGAAACAATGCTTTCCGACTATCAAGACAAAATGAAAGGCATCGTAACTGGAGATGAGACTTGGATCTACGCATATGATCCGGAAACAGATGCTCAATCGGCCGAATATCGTATCGAAGGTGAGCGGAAGCCAAAAAACCACGTCAAAGCAAGTCAAAAATCAAGGTTATGTTGACAGTTTTCTTCGATTATCGAGGTGTGGTGCACTCCGAATTCCTTCCGACCGGCCAAACTGTCAACAAAGAATACTGTTTGAGTGTTATGCGTCGTTTGCGCAATGCTATTCGTAAAAAGAGGCCAGAATTATGGGCCGACAACTCTTGGTTTTTGCACCACGATAACGCACCGTCGCATACTGCATTAATTCTTCGTGAGTTTTTCGCCAAGTTTTCAACCAATATCGTGCCGCAACCACTGTATTCGCCTGATTTAGCTCCGTGTGACTTCTGGCTATTCAGCAAACTCAAACGACCGCTCCGGGGAAACCGTTTTGAGTCAATTGAAGACATTAAACGTGAATCGCTACGCGCATTGAAGGCTATTCCTGAAATTGACTTTAACAACTGTTTCGAGAATTGGAAGAAACGTTGGCACAAGTGTATTGGGGTCAGGGGGGATTATTTTGAGGGGGACGAAATAGATTTGGAAGAATAAATTAAGAATTTAAAAATTATGGACAAAGTCTTACTATTTTTTGCCCACAGTAGTATGTATACAACAAAACGACTCTTACTTAAAAAACACCCCTCGTATCTTTCTATATTTTACATATCTAACCAAGTTTCCTTTTTTGTATATATTTCTTTATTATATTGTGTACTTACTATTTCCTTATTATGGTTATTATTACTATTATTAAATTTCCAGTTCTTTACTGAACGCATTACCACATAACAATATATTAATGAACAACTGTTTTCTATTTAAAATAACTATTAGGACCAGGTTTCACAAAGTTGAACATGTATATTAAAGGTTACGTAAATTCAACATGAAAAGATCAAAAGTTCCGTCGTTTACATTCATTACTTTATTCAATTTTTCCCGTTACATCTTGCCTATTGGCAATTTAAAATTTCCCAAGAGCATTTATAGCACTTTCTACATTTTTGCTCGTGAAGTAATGTCACCATAAATCGACAATTATGATATAATCTAAAGTACGATCTTATAGAATACAGGAAAATAATTCCGTTGTTTACACGAGCATTCTTCTTATGGTTAAAGTCAGTGGGTGTCTAACATAGGCATGTGTGATTTTGATATTTTTTCCGAGGCACAAATCTCTTACGAAATAAGTTATTCTTGTTTGTTTATTGTATTATATCGCTATAAAAAAATCCACGTGTGCTGCGTCAACGCTATCTCGAACAACGACAAGATTCCTAAACAAGTTCTGAATTGAAAAAATTCCATTTAATATTCAGAACAGAAAATCGCAATTTACAAATATATCTATGTAAATGCGCATATTTTTCCAGTCGCACGAAATGTTATTTATTCTCTACCTAACTACACATCAAAATGTACAAACAAGGACGAAAGAATTGAGAAAAAAATGTACACGCATTCTGGAAAGTGCTTTTTTTTTATTTTTCGTTTTCTTCCTTAAAAAAATTATATTTTTTGTATACACCGGGTGTTCCACGACATGATTGCACACAGCTTAAGGATGTGTTACTCAAACAATTTCATGTTAAAAATTTTTAATAAACATACGTCCAAAATTCTATCGTCACAAAGCTACAAGCATTTGTTTTAAATAATCTTACTAATGCAGGTATTATGTAGCGCTGTTAATTTCCTGTTCTTTCAGGATCGGAAATTTATATTTCCTTTATATGTATTTGAATTATGAATTATAAGCATTAACATTAATTCTTTATATGAAATTCAGCTCTTTTAAAATATGATCACTTTTATAGCTTTATTAAATTCTTCTTGAACACCCATAAAACAAAAATCATATTATAACAATGTATATATATATATGTATATATATATATATATATATATATATATATATATATATATATATACTTATGTATATACAGTTCGTTGCAGAGAAAGCTGAACTTTTCTAAAATAAAAACAAAAGCTTACTATTTTGGTAAAATTCATTTATTTTATTCAAAGTAGTCGCCTTCGGCTTCGATACAAAATTATGCTTGGTCAATTAACATGTCGAATGAATTTTTAAGTTCATCTTTAGAGATGTCCTTCAAGATCGCTGTCAACGCCTTTTTAATGGCTCCGACGTCGGCACAACGCTGTCCATGGACAAATGTAGTTTGGAGAATAGATAGAAATCACAAGGAGGCAAATCTGGTGAATACGGTGAATGGTTGTTGGTTAAAATACCTTTTGTAGTTAGAAAATCAGTGATAAGCGTCGAGCGATAAGATGGAGCATTATCATATAATAAACGCCAGCTACCTTTTCACGATATTGAGGACACACACGACAAATACGCGCCAAACGGCGCTTCATAACACCAAGATAATATACAACATTGACTGTTTGACTAGTTGGTACAAACTCTCAACATTGTCTTCACTTCTGACTTCTTCAAACGGCTTTTTTCGGTCTTTCTTTCCTTGGATACTTCCAATCAGACCTTTGACGCTTGGTCTGTGGATTATATTGAAAACACTACGTCTCATCGCCAGTTACAAGAATACTTAAAGTTTTCGTCCTTTTTTGAGACTTTAATCAAGTCTGTACAATGTTAAATTCAGTTAGCTTGTGTGGTACAAACCTTGCACATATCTTTCTCAGTCCCAAACGCTGCATCAAAATGCGATGAATTGAATCTTTGGAAACATTTATTTCCATTCCCAGGTATCGCAATGAGGATTTCCGCTCATTTCTGTTAAATTCACGCACAAGTTCAATGTTACTTTCCGTAACCACAGATTTTTTTGCACCAAGATATTCGTCGTGGTTTATGTCCGTACGACCGTTTTTAAATCATTTGCGATGGGGTCTTCTACAGACCATGCCCTCTAATATTGACCACAGTTTGTAGTCGAGTGGATTTAGGTCTGGGCTTGCTGACGGCCAATAGTCAGTACTAATAAACTCAGGTACATGATTTTCAAGCCATTGCTGAGTTGTTTTGGCCTTGTGAGCGGGCACAGAGTCTTGTTGGAATATCCATGGTTGGTTTTGGAACATGGTGTAGTTCAGGGGCTCCACTACATTGCTTAAAATGTCTCATTGATAGTTTTTGGCCGCTGTTTTAACACCTTTTTCACAAAAATGCAAGGAAGTGACACCGTCATAGGATACTCCCCACCAAACCATCACTGAAGCAGGAAAATTACCTCGCTGAATCCTTGGCACCACTTCACTGGCTTCCTTGGAGGACCGTGCATACACCCTATCATTCTGCTTGTTAAAAGTTTCTTTCACGGTAAAAATTTTTTCATCAGAAAACAGAATTTTTTTGTAACGCTCTTTGCCGTACAACGACATCAGGTGTCTGCATTTTTTCTTCCTATTCTTTTTTAATTCAACGTTAAGGCGCTGTTCTGTTTGTCGTTTGAAAGCTCCAAGTCCTAGGTCTTGTTTAATGATACGGCTCATGGTTCTCGGAGCAATATCCATTTCACGAGCCATGATTTTCTGTTTGCGGACAGGATGTCGATTGATGCGGGACCTCACAGCATTGATGGCCTGTGGTGTACGAACTATGCGAGGCCTGCCAGATCTTTTACGGTCGATTACATTTCCAGTATCAATGAATAACTTAACAGTACGATACACAAACACACGCGTAATATTTAACGGTTTCAATAAATCAAAAATACGGGCTCTTTCTATTCCACACTTATGAAGTGCAATAACCGCAATACGGCTCTCTTTATCCGACCATTCCATAATGACGACTCACGCTATAGTGAAATTGTTTGGCCCTTTTGTAAAGCATATATCAAATGTCAGAACTGCCAACATAAAATTTTTGTGCTTTCAGGTTATCATCTGCAAAAAGGTGCGTTTACACTTGTATCAATACTTATGGCAGGACTAGGTAGTAAAGTTATAAATAAAATTCTTTTAATTTATTTTGACCGTGGCGAAAGGAGGATAAAGAATCACTTCTTTAGTGTAACGAATTTATTTATTTAGTATTAGATGCATTTTATTTTTGATTTTTTTAACTTTCGTTACTTGGTCAAACTTCAATGAATAATAGTGTACATTTACAACTCCCTGAGCATATTTTTAAGATTTCAGACTTTCAAAATATATGAAACAGAATTTATTAATTTAATAAAATACCTATTTAATGGGGAGGGGGGAGAGGGAGGCGATTTGCTAAAATGAAAAAACTGAGAAACCGAAGGTATAAATCATAACCAACACCATTAACCATATCTTTAATAATTTTTCGAAATATTCGTACAAACAACTGCAAATTAACAAGTCTCGAACCGTCAAGAAAACACACTATCCAAGCATTGTAAAATTATCCATGAAGTGTACTTCGACTCCGATACCAGCAAAACATATCCACGTATTTATGGGCGAGCTGTAATGAAAATTTAACCCAACCAAGCATGAGGAATTGTTTTTAAAATTCGGACACATGTTGTAAATAATATACACATAAACGACTGGGCAATTCGTTCCGTATTTATTAACGTCCAACATATCAGAAATGCAGAAAGTCGAAAAAATGTTTAAATAATCCTTATGCACATTTGTAATTGCGTTGCTCGCCTTGGAATAATAAATTGCATCTGTTGTACTCAGAGGTGTTATATTAATGCATCTGTTGTATTAATTAACCGTATCTGTATATGGGAATGCTACATGTATTGTTTGTGAAAAAAACTATTATTATTATTGTCAAAGGACTCTATACTATTTATAAGTATGTTCGAGTGGTCTGATAGATACAGGTTTGTCTCTAAAAATGTCCGTCTGGACAAGTCGTTATTGTGTAATTGTATTGTTTATTCCACAACGATTTGTTGCAAAAAAATAATCATTATATTTCTTCATCCACTTGATCGAGATTGTTTACAAGTTATTTATGAGACTAATTTGTAAATATTAGTAGTACCAAATACTATTAATGTAATATACAGGTGTTTTGATCAATAAGGTTGATATATAACCCCTTTCCACAATTAACTATTTGTAAATTCTGTATACGAATTTCGACAACCAAGTTGTCATCATCAGCAGATAATTTCAAAGTGTCGCACCTGGTAAAACACGGCGAAAAACAACCGCACGAAAATCAAACTCCGTACGCGATCCACACCGTTCAAAACCAAGATATACACAGTGTACATCTTGGGGTTATATTGTATATCAACCTTATTGATCAAGTCAATCAACCACAGGCTCCATCAAATTCAACTAATATACAGGTGGTCTGCTTAAAGTGTCGAATTCGAGTTGCGATCGAATTAAATGAAAATCTCAAATTTGATTGAAATTTATATCGCAAGAATGAATTGAAAAGTGCAAGAGGTATCACAAAAAGGTTTACGATGTACACGAAAATATATCTGCCGAATTCATGTAGAACGGTCTTTATAATAATGGGATGTAAACAAAATTGGCTGTCGGAGCATGTCTCATTTATAAAAAACAAATTATTTTCTGAACAAAGTTTCTAAGATTTGTATTCGGTTAGATTAAATAACATACCCCCTCATTTTCACTTTTATTATAAGTAAATTTTTTAAAAACAAAACAATATTATTAGTTTTAAATAAGTAAATAGAATTCTAAGACATTTATGAAATTATTGTTTATATTATTTATTATAAAGTCTGTCATAATATTTTATTAAATTGGGTTTGATTTTCTTTAAAAAATTGTTTGTTTTTCAACTCAAAGAAGTGAGGTACAATTTAGTTATTATAACGGGTACTTTTACCAAAAATTAATAGAAAATAAAAACTTCAATTTTATCGGGTATTCTTTATTATCATATAAAAAACCTACTTCTGACATCCACTTTTTTAGAAATTATTTCCTTCAAATATTGGCCGTAACTGCGCCTAACATGGTTCATTCTGAAGTTCCAATTTTTGATGAGGCGTTCGAGCATTTCAGGTGGTATTTGGCGAATAATACGAGTAATGTTAGCTCAATCGTAGCTAACTTATCCATGTAGACTCTGGACTTTACGTAGCCCCAAAAAAAAAGTGTAAAGGTGTGATATCACATGATCTAGGCGGCCATTGTACAGGTCCATTACATGAAATTAAATATTCACCAAATTATTCTTGCAATAAAGCCATGCTTTCACGAGCTGTGTGACAAGTAGCGCCATCTTATTGGAACTAAATGTCGTCGAGATCACAGGCTTCAATTTGACGCTGCAAATAGTCCGTTATCATATCATGATAACGGGCGGCATTCATAGTTACGATGCCGCCGACTTCATTTTTGAAGAAATATGGACCGATGATTCCACTTGGCCATAAGGCACACGAAACTGTGGTTTTGTCTGGATGTAATGGCAGCTCTTGGATCTCTTCGGATTGCTCTTCACTCCTAATACGGCGGTTGTGCTTATTGACGTAGTTATTAAGCCAGAAATGAGTCTCATCGCTGAACAAAATTTTGGTAGAAAATAGTGGATCGTCTCCTAATAGTTTTTCGTTCCTTTTTCAATAAAACAAAATTACCGAACAACTATTAGGATTTAATACCAAAGTAGTGGTATGCGTGATTAAATATTTATTTACTTTTTAGTTATCTCAAGTATATATTTTATTCATTATTACTTAAACTTCTAATTTATTAATTAAGAAATATTATTTAACTTCGAAGTGATGAGGTTTAGAATTCTGAAGAAAAACGACACTAAAATTTTTTATACCTTTTTTAATCATTTATTATCCTCAAGACAGTAAAAATAAATAAATATAGGGTTGGCAACTAAGTACTTTCGGTTTTGTACTATAAAATAAAACGCTTTTTTTTAAACAAAGAATAGTTTTTAATCATTTATATATTTTCCATTTTGCTCAATGACCTTTTGCCATCTTTCTTTCAGCTGCATGATTCCGCGCTCGTAAAATTTCTGGTCCTTATCAGCAAAAAAGTGAACCAGGTGCGAGTGAAGGTCATCATCATTTGTGAAAGTTTTACCATTCAAAGAATTCTGCAAACTTCGAAATAAATGGTAATCAGATGGTGCTAGATCAGGGCTGTATGG
This sequence comes from Dermolepida albohirtum, assembly GCA_031893035.1. Classification (NCBI taxonomy): domain Eukaryota; kingdom Metazoa; phylum Arthropoda; class Insecta; order Coleoptera; family Scarabaeidae; genus Dermolepida; species Dermolepida albohirtum. The sequence goes on from JAVIWB010001701.1 coordinate 249,606, forward strand.
GGGATGTGGCATCACTTCCCAGCCAAGCTTCAATAGTTTCCCACGAGTTGCCAAAGATGTGTGAGGCCTTGCATTATCTTGGTGGAAAACTACACCTTTCCGATTTGACAATTCTGGCCGTTTTTCTTTGATTGCTTCATCCAGTTTTATTAATTGTTGACAGTAAACTTCAGAATTGATCGTTTCGTGCCTTGGAAGCAGCTCAAAAAACACAACGCCTTTGTAATCCCACCAAACTGACAGCATGATCTTTATTGGATGCAATTCAGCTGTCGATGTGGTTTGAGCTGGTTTATCGTGTTTGCTCCATGATCGTTTTCGAACTATGTTACTGTACAGGACTCATTTTTCATCACCAGTGATGATTCTTTTTAAGAAAGGGTCGGTTTCATTTCGTCTAAGGTGCATATCGCAAAAGTTGATTCTTTGTGTTAAATGAATTTCTTTCAATTCGTGAGGTACCCAAATATCAAGCTTCTTAACTAGCCCAAGATATTTTAAATGTTTTTCAATTGTTGTGTGCGATACATGTAGCCTCTCCGCAACCTTTCGAACAGTTATATGACGATCCTCTTCAATTATGACTTTGATTTGGTCATCATCAACTTCAGTAGGCCGACCAGAACGTTGCTCATCTTTGAGGAGAAAAATCTCCAGAATGGAATTTTTTATACCAATTCTGACACGTGCGCTCTGTTAAGCAATTAGCACCATAAACTTCACATATCTTTTTGTGAGCCGCAGCAGCTTTCTTTCCTTTACAGAAATAAAGTAGTAAAACATGTCGAAAATGTTCGTTTCTGCACTCCATTTAAAATTAACCCACAACTAATAGCTTTAATAAAAATCACGCACTACTTGCTTCTGAAGTTACGTCAATGTGACTAGTATCACGCGACAAACGGTAAAGTACAGCACTAACATACGTTATACAAAAAATAAAGCAACGCTCTCGATCAGTAAAAACCGAAAGTACTTAGTTGCCAACCCAATATAATAATAATAAAAATAATAAGTCTTCATTAAAATGTACCTGCATTGGTTCAATTTTAAGTTATTCGATTACGAAAAGCCGGTATCTTACTTTACATAAAAGTTTTAAAAAAAATCAAACTACAAAAGTTAAAAATTGAATAACACTTTATATGCAACTCCATTGTTAGAAGCGAAACCGAGTTATTCACTTCTTTTACGTCTTGACAGATAATTTATCGCCCCTTTTGCTTGGCGCCAATAATAACACCATATGAAACCTTGAGGTCAAGTTTCAGCAACATTTATTCCCTCAAGAACATATCAATGAACGAATTGGCATTCAAGAATCGCAACTCCACACAAAACGTTCTATTTCATTCTTACATTACGAGATGTCTATTTGCGATTTCTGTATTGCAGTCAGATTACCATAGAAACAGCACACAGAACAATGCCATTAAAACACTAAATCGATTGATTGAATATTAAGCGATTTCATTATTCGAGTGAAGAATAAGGATCGACGATTTTCTCTAATAATACATGTTCGCCGGTTAATATGCCAGGACGAGTTCGTTGACTCTGACGGCCTAGTGTAAATTAGTGAAAGTTTCGTGAAAAGGCTGTATTTGCCGAATGAATTACCAACGTCCATGGATTACGTACTTAGCTGCTAGATTCATAAAGTACGTATTTACCTGAGAAACATCTTTAAACACATACTTGCGCTTTGAAATTTTCCACATTCAAGACGTAAATTGAGTTAACGTCGACATCTTTTTTTTTAAATAAAGAAGGAAACTAGCGATTGTGTTTGAAGTCGGAAAAAATCAATTTTACTGAACAAGGATTTTTCGCAAATACCACGAATAATTTTCATGCAATTACTGCCATGTTTTATTTAGTTAACAAACGAAACTATTACGAATAATAACAAAATGTAACTTAAAAGAAATCAAAACGCCCTAATTAAAGAAACAACATTATGACGATGATTCGGTGGAAAATGAGGCTTGGCTGTTAATGCCATCTTTCGGAATAATTAAGCACTATACGAAGGAAGTAGACTTGACGTGAACTTCTTAATAAATCTCTGATTCTCTTTTGTAAGTCATACCTCAATTTACTTCAAAACAGCAGGTAAATGTTAATGGAAACTGTGGATGATTAAATTAATCACTAAACATAAATAAAACTCTTTTCGGCATCAATGTTCATATTCTGTGTACGTTTTCGATAACTAACTTGTCATCATCAGCAGACAATCAATCATAGTGTCGTATCTGGAACCACGGCTAGACCAGCACAGGAACGAGTCCGTGTCGGACTTCCATCGCCAAAAGCCAAACACACTGTAGACAAAATTAAATACAATTTCAATTATTACGTGATGAAATTTATACAACACTCTTGATTTAGTCCTAAAGAAATAAGAAACTTCAAAAACCATGTCAAAATCTGAACTTCTGAAGGTGCGAGTGGATTATATAAAAAGTTTGAATGATTTTGCTATAAAAAAAGTTGTGAATTTGTATTCTACTGTTCAGAAGTATTGTCTTACGTGTTACCAAAGCCGAATTCAAAACTTTTTATTTTAACGAATGTTTCAATTTTTCCAAAGGGGTATACTCGCAAAAATTGATATTTTTCAAAAGTTATTGTATATTAACAAATGATGACGTGCTGACATATTCGAAGCTTCTAAGAACGAGTCTGACGTCCAAATTTATCCAACACTTTTGATTTAGTCCTGAGGAAATAAGAAGCTTTAAAAACCATGTCAAAATCTCAACTTCTGAAGGTGCGAGTGGATTATATAAAAAGTTTGAATGATTTTGCTATAAAAAAAGTAGTGAATTGGTATTCTACTAGTTCAGAAGTATTGTCTTACGTGTTACCGAAGCTGAATTCAAAACTTTTTATTTTAACGAAAATTTCGATTTTTTTCAAAGGGGTATACTCGCAAAAATTGGTATTTTTAAAAAGTTATTGTATATTAACAAATGATGACGTGCTGACATATTCGAAGCTTCTAAGAACGAGTCTGACGTCCAAATTAATCCAACACTTTTGATTTAGTCCTGAGAAAATAAGAAACTTTAAAAACCGCGTCAAAATCTGAACTTCTGAAGGTGCGAGTGGATTATATCTAAAGTTTGAATAATTTTGCTATAAAAAAAGCAGTTAATTTGTATTCTACTACATCAGAAGTATCGTCTTACGTGTTACCAAAGCTGAATTCAAAATTTTCTATTTTGACGAAAATTTCAATTTTTTCAAAGGGGTATACTCGCAATAATTGCTATTTTTTAGAAGTTATTGTATATTAACAAATGATGACGTGCTAACATATTCGTAGCTTCTAAAAACGATCTAATGTCAAAATTCATCTACCACTAACCCTTCTAGTGGGAATGATTAAAAAATTGCTAATACTCTAGACGATCGCTGTTGGCGAAACGCAGTATAATTTACAGTTAACCAAGTGAACATTTTATCATCTTATGACCCACATGTTAACAAACATACGGTACGTATTTTATTTATATAAGAAAATATTAAAATATTTTATTATAAAAATATTTTCACCATCTTCCTTAAGTGGTTTTCTTGATTTTGCCTTTGCACATCTTTCTGATTCAGCCTTTGGAAGTAGATTTAGAAGTAGATTATAATCAGATCTTTTGAATGGGAACTGGATCGTCCACCATACAGCCCAGAATTTGCACCCAGTGACTTTCACCTGCTCCGGTACTTACAGGAGTTCCTTAGTGGTTTCAACGATTCAACGACGAAATTATGTACAAAAGTAGATGAAGTAAGTAGAATATGAAAAAATATTTTAGTGATGTTTACAGTATTTTCCTTCTTATTACAAAACTAAACTTATTTTTAAAAAAACTGTAGTCACTGTAACTATTCGGTATATACCACATGTAAAGGGAAAGTCATTACCAGTTTTTCGATCTACTAGAACGTTCTTTGCCTTGCACATCGAAATCACCATTTTTGAATTATCGAAATCACGCCTCACATGTTTTTATGGTTGGAGCATGCTCACCATAAGTTTCTACCAGCAAAAGGATGACTTTCATCGGCTTCCTTCTTTTGATTAAATTAGAAAAGTCATGCCTGCCGCAAATGCATTTTTTCAGGCACGAAACTCGACATTTTCAAAGAGGTATAAATCTATGACCGTGTACTTTCCCAAAATATAACAACGTATGGCTTTAAAGCTTGATGTCAGTAGAATAAAATGACAGATGTGTGAAATCATAACATTGCATACTTAAGCTTAACGATATCTGTTAGAAAAGCCGGTATACCTGATGCGTATTACGAACCCAATGTGCAGACAAGTGTGACCACTCTACATCCACACTTTTATAAAAAGACCAGACTAGAAATTAAGGTGAATTAAAAGAAAAACAGGATAATTTTATAAATTTTTATTGACATTACCAACTTATATAATACCTATGTATGTATATATATTCATATATAATATAATTATCAATTTGATAAAATATAAAAGCTTAAGAAGGTG
>JAVIWB010001702.1:0-24752 GCA_031893035.1 Dermolepida albohirtum
ATAAATTAACACTCGAAGATTGCGCCACTTGATGCAAAACCACTCAGAAGCAGTTTGCTCGCAGATTCTTTCACACAATTTATAATGTTGCAACAATCGAGAAAGAAGAAGCTATTCATATGATGAAAACAAACAGCAGTCAGTCGCTTAGGTTTCCAACATATGCTTGTTTCACCACTCTGTTTGTGAAAACTCGTAACGAGAAAATGGTCGCCAATTATGTAAGGATCATTGGATGCTTGCCTACATACCGCTATCCAAACAACGGTCTGTTTAACGAGCAAAACCTTGATTTGGTGGATTATCCGCCAAATAAATCCGATATTACTTACTGCTGAATCTTTCTATTCTTACGCATAAAAAATATACTGATGAAATTTACGACCATAACCCGTATATTTCGCAAGCGTGAACGTAGACCAATGATATTTAATGTGCAGGTCGTTTTTAATTTGTATAGCTTAAACACACGAAGAGAGTTATATTAGTCATTAAGTGATGCTGTACAGTTCCCGTCAGTGCACTTTCCTTTCCCATTTAAACCACATGCTGGGGCGACACTATCGAAACATTTTGCTCTCACCAAGCTCCTTGGATATTACTCAGCGATTAAATCCAAATCCGCTAAATGCGTTTCGACCATTTGACTTCTCTCTCACTCAGGTAGCGATAGCGATCTTCCATTGCACACATAGCATGAACTCTGAATGGTGGAAGTACACTAACATACAATTCGCGTCAACGCACTTTCTTTCTCCATGAACAACACTTACGACAGTCGCCGAGAAGATGAAGTACGCTACAGTATCGAAGCATTAACCAAGGTACGATTCTCAAGCTCTATGGTCACGCGGGAATGTCTCAATCGATGTCGCACGCTTCTTAGTTCGTCGATATTTCACTATCATGATTTCCGCTGAATATAGTCAGCAATGTATGCCACGCGATATCTTGGACGGATACATTCACTAACTGCATTCCGAAGTCTGTCAGCAGCATCTGCCGATGCAAACAGGGCGCAATCGTATTCCGGAAAAAGTATTGTACACCGCTTGTATCCCCACACGTTTGAAAAATACGGGGCATGGTCGTAAATCAATTTCAAAGGTGTAGGTTGGTAAGTAAAGAAGGCATGTTAAAAAGTTAAATAACGCCTGAATATTTTTATTACCCAGAATTCATTTGTGCTATTTTGGGCGGCAACTAAAAATTTTAAATCTCCTTCCCTAGGTATTTTAGTTGCCCTCGAAAATTTGACATCCTCAAAAACGACTTTTGTATCTTTTAAACATTTGGATTTTGACGAAGCGAAAAGGTCCCACACCAAATACAAGTACGCCGTAGCGGGGAATAAGTTTTTGCCTGGAATTCGATAATTTTAGTAAGCATTCTTCGAAACTGCAATTACAAAGCAAACTTTACCATCGATTACATGACCGGTAACAAAACTCCAATTTTCATCCTTCACAACCAAGGTTGTAATTTTAAAATTTATGTATATCTTTGCTTCGGTGTCTACAACTACAGCATAATTCTTTCTGTGATCCCATTTTACCAAAGGTGATAACATTGGCGTACCGCGACTAACAGGCAAAGCGATAGTAGGATACAATTTATCAATTTTCATGTTAGCTCCATACTCGTATAGTCTACAACATTTTAAAATGTATACAAAATTATTATATTAACCATGTTAAGTCCAGTCTACATCCTGTTCACCAAACATGCAGCATAAAGTAAGGAGCTATTCCTTAGGCTATTCTAAGATTTTTTGTCCTAAAATAATTTTGAGGGTAATAGTTTGATCAGGTGATAGAAGACGATGAAGGTTTGGACATTTTTAAAATTATCAATGCACAAGAAGTGAAACTATGATGTTTCGCACTGATCCTACCGTATAAAAGAAATTCACTTTTACGTTTTCAACAACAGTTCAATTAGAAAAACGGATATTACTTGCAGTTACACGAGGTTTCCATAATAATTAAGTGTGGGCTGTATATTCTAATACAGCAAAAGGAATATCGTACATGCAGATGGACGTACACGGTGTAAAATATTCAAATGCCATTCCATCTGTATAGACTCTACTCCAAAATAAGTCTGATGGAATTTACAGACATTTATTCTAGACTCTCAAAACCTTAAACCCATTACGCAGCCGACATCTGTCCTTATGGATTTAGAAAAGGCAGCAATGAATGCAATATGCATCGAGTCCCCAATGCTCAAATACGTATATGTTTCTTTTATTTTAGTTAGTGTATAAGAACAGAAATTCAAAGCAGGGGGTTTCAAAAACGATAATCAGAAAACAACGACTTCGCAATGCACATGCGACTTCTGGAAGTTCTCGCATTTGTCTGAAAAATAATCTGGAAGAAGGTATAACGAAAAGACTGGAATCAAGCCTTCCAAAATCAGAATCAATTCGATCTGTTCAGAACCATTTATTTACAAGTGCATATTTACTTTCCCAGAAAACTCAAAGAGTCAATTGTAGGATTTTGTGAGTCCGCATCTACCAAAGTTTATAGTGTCGTTCTTAATACTTTCATCAAAATTCACTGGTTTGTGAGGAAAATATAAGAAGCTTGTATTCTTGCTGGTTTTAGTCATTTTTATCAATTTTTGTAGGTTAAGAATCTTTACATGTAACAGTAAAGTATAAAGAATTGCTTTCGTTTCGAAAACTTTATCACCCTATATCTTCGAAACAAACTTCTTTCCCAAAGTCATCTGCGTTCAAAAATCTTAGAATAATCCGTTGAAGTTTCATCTACATGTTTGGTAAACACCTTTTCATGACTATTCCCTATTCCTTCAGAGCAAAATCAATGACAACAATTAGAATTACTATTGTTATTTAACAAGTTCATATTTACCTTCCCAGAGAACACAAAAGGTCAATTATAGGATTCTGGGAGTTCGAATCTATCAAAACTATAGAGTGGTATTTAATATTGTCATCATCTGAAACAATAACTAAAAGAATTTCTTCCTGCAAAGATGATCCCTTCGTGTGGTGTCTATTTGGTAAAGTAGCAATATTATCGGCAAAATATTTCAGAGGATTTGTGCACAACTTTTCTTCGTCTATTGGAATCCAACTCTCGATGGACTTTTCCTTAGCAGGCAAGAGATTTTCTAAAACTTTCCAGTTTATTCCATTGGATTTATTTATACTGGATATGGTATGAAATAGCACAAGTACTGTCTGTTTTAAAGTTAGATAGTTGTCCATATAGGCTGCAATCAATTCTCCGCTTCCAAAACCCGTAATGAAATCAGGTGCGAATTTTATATCTTTAAGTATATTGGCCAAACCGATTTGGGTACTGATTACCCGTAAAATTTTATATTTTGCCTGATTTTTTTGTGATGAATTTGAAAATATATCTGGGATATTGTTATCAATTGCTTCGCATAAAATGTTTTGAATACTGAAATGGTAATTACTCAGTACAGATACAAATAAAATTTAATATAAGGACTTACTATTTCATAGTTCTAGCAAAAGTTGGAAAACTCATTAAATCGTGAGATAATTTGAGCCATTTCTCATCGAAGTTATTAAATGTTAAATGTAACTTCTTGTTTCCATAGAATTTCTGAACTGACCTTTTTATCTCACCTTCTTTGGAGTAGATTCCAAAACCTCTATAGAAATGATTATCTATGGCCTTTCTGTTTGACAAAACGAATTGGTTTTCAGAAACAGAATTGAAAAAAATACTTACCTGTAAACTTCATGTATGAGATAAGCATATTCGGCATCGCATTTTCTTTCTTTAAAATCGTCTAAAATAGCACTCACACCTTCCTTAATCCGTCCACTGACATATATCAAGCGCGGTATATCATCCTCTGGCTGTCCATTATTGACTTTAGATTTCTTGTTCCAAAGAAGTAGTGTATGAGCATTCGAACCGCCAAAACCGAAACTGTTGATGGCTGTATGAAAATATTATATGAATTAAGACGTACCAAATCTTTAATTTCATTTAGTGGCTTGATCTGCTCTTTACTTGTAGAAAATTCATGATTAAATTAATATTTGTAAATACATAATTTTCATAATTTTACTTATACTTTAACTAATATACGAGGATAGTTTGACAAGTAGTGAGAATGACACATAGGTGGCGCTATAATTGGTAAAACGAATGCACTGTAATTTAGGTTGCCTATTTATATGTTTACATTCCGATATTTAGCTAAATCGGTTGATTAGTTTATTTTTGACAGCTGATTAAAGAAGAAGCAAGACGTCGTTTTGTTAAAATGGACAAAGCAGAGTATCGTGCGGTGATTAAATACTTCGTAATTAAGGGTATGAAAGCTACCGAAATAAAAGATGAGTTACGGGAACATTAGGCGAACCTGCTCCATCATCCGTCACAATAAGTAGATGGGTAAATGAATTCAAACGTGGTAGAACAAGCTGTGTTGATGAAGCGCGCTCTGGAGCATCCAAAATCGTGACTTCTAATGAAATGATTATAAAAATCCATAATATTATTACGCAAGATCGACGGGTCAAAGTGAGAGAGATAGCAGACATGGTAAACATTTCAACAGAACGCGTACACTACATTTTAACGAAAGAATTGGGCCTTTTCAAGCTTTCGGCAAGATGGGTGCCGCGATTGCTTACGACTGATCAAAAGTTCACTCGTTTGCGCATTTCCAATGAGTGTTCGGACCTTTATAAGCGAAATCCGGTTGATTTTTGTAGGCGATTTGTTACTTGCGATAAAACTTGGATACACTACAGTACACCCTAAACTAAACAACAGTCGAAACAATGGTTATAACGTGGTTCTGCACCTCCAAAGAAAGCGAAAACCACTTTATCGGCAAACAAGGTGATGCCATCAATTTTATGGGATTCAAAGGGCATTTTGCTCATTGATTACCTTCAGAAAGGTGCCACAATAAACGGACAATATTATGCAGAACTTCTACAAAAATTAAATGTTGAGATTCGTGCTAAACGGCCAGGAATGGCAAAGAAAAAGATTCTGTTTCACCAAGACAACGCTCCCTCGCATACCAGCACAGTTGCGATGTCCAAAATCCACGAGTTGTATTTCCAATTAGTACCGCATGCGCCTTATTCGCCGGATCTAGCCCCTTCCGACTTCCACCTTTTTCCAAAATTGAAAACGGTACTAGGTGGAAAGAAATTTTCGTCTAACGACGAGCTTATCATCTTCGTAAATGAGTATTTTGCAAGGCCTCCGGAATCGCATTTTAGAGATGGCATAAGGGCATTGGAGCACCGTTGGAATAAATGTATTGCTCTTTTAGGAGAATGTATTGAAAAATAAAAATTATTTTGTATTTAAAAAATTCGTTTTTCTTTTCCATTCTCACTACTTGTCCAACTACCCTCGTACATAGTAGCTTCTTCAAATGTTTAAAGTAGTCTAAAATCTAAGAAATGGTTTACAAATTCTAAAGGAATTATGCTTTATAGAATATGTAATAAACTAAAATGATAATACGTAAAAATAATTGGGAAAAGCACATTCTTCTGGGCTATTAAACTTCTCACTACTGAAACTCATATTGTTCGTTTATTAAGTTACTTTACTTTTTAAGTTTTCTAATTTCTAAACATTTTAAAAATTCAATTTATGTCTTTTGCTTTCTATTCGCATTACTTTATATTCATAGTTTGATCTATGGTAATTATTAATTAACAATAATAGTTAATTAAATAATTGGCGAAAGAAGAAACTGCTGTTATGAGTTCAGTGTTTGTTATTTTGGGAGCGTTTTTCATTTAGTTCGAAATACTGTTTTTACGTTTCGTTTTTCCCAGAAATTTTGCTTGTTTAATATTCGGGGGTCCAACGTAAATAATTATTTTACGTCAATGTCCTTTTTGTTTTTGAATAAACTATTGAACTAGCATTACCATTCTACCATTTGGTAGAATATTTTTTATTTGGGAATTAAAACAGTTATTATTTCCAATCTCTTTTATTACATATATTTAATTCTCTTTTGAAATTAACTTTTAACATGAGCATGCCAATCAACAACCTATGCATACGCTGCCAACTAAAGTTTATTTGTGTTTTAACTTACTGCATATAGATGTTTCAGTATACAATTCCTTGGAGTAAAACGGGAATTTAAATTTATTAATCAGCTTTTAGACAACTAAATCTAAACTATTTAAATTTCCATTTGTTTTAGTCTCGAGCGTCAATTCTATGTTAGGCTTCGTCGAATTAATATAATTTAAAAATACAATATATTTAATTGTCTATTTTTCTACTAAAATATGTCATATCTATGCTAAAAGAAAGCATTTTTTCTTACTATGCACACCAGTAGAGTTGACGAGCGGTGTAAATAAGGTCTCGCAGTATTAGGTCTTGCAGTAGGTTTAACATAACACTTAGTGTATGACAGTGCATCTCAACTCTACACCAAATGAAATAGCGTGTACGTCTCCAGAAGCGACCATTGCTCAACTCACGTCTTTAATATGTCGAAGATTTTATTTTAACTACTGTATCTGTATTATTTTTAACTAAAAAATTATTTGTCAAACTAACATTCTTCTCGTGGAACACTGGGGAATAAATTGTTAACGTCCAATGAAATTATTTTTGAATTGTCAGATAAATTACTCTCTTGAATCTGCAATCTCATACGTATCGTCGATATCATACTTTGGTGAGAATTTTTTTTGTTCACATTTTAAACTAACTAGTTTTTTGGAAAGCTTAAATGGTGCAGCTGTACAGGACAAGACTATAGACTTGACGATGTAATTGGCTTTGTAAAATGAACATTTTATCGAAAAAAGGTGAGTTAAATCAATTTCTGAATTCACCCTTGAATGACTTATGAATGACTTATATACTTTGGATGATGCGTTACCTTACAACTTACCAAATAATCCACGATCGTCTGGTAAAGGCATGTTTTCTGTAGCTACTATTAACTTTGCTCCTTTCAAATCTTCTCTTGGAGTTTTTAAGTTTATATTTGGTGGTATAAACCCAGTCTCCATCGCGATCAACACCTAAACACAAGCTTTTAGATATCAACAAAATCAGTTAAAAGCAGAATGTTCTCGGCGTCCCATGCAATTATTTATTTTATTCCTCCAAAATTAATGTCACACGTGTGTAATAGCACGCTAGAGGATTTATTTAGGAAAAAAGTCTGAGTAAAGTTGCTGCCTGTTAAATAACATTGCCGTTGATGTTATTTAATAGGCAATAAATTTGTAATAATTTCGAAAACATGGTGTAATATAGACATCACTAAGGTCCTATTGTAATAGAATTGTTGATAATCTACCTTAATAATAGAGCATAATGCAGACGACCCTTCGGAATGTCCCATATTGGATTTGATGGACCCAATGTATAGAGGTGAAACTCTGTCTTTGCAAATCCCTTCGTAAATACTCCCTACTTCTACTGGATCGCCAACCCTAGTACCTATGCAGAACACCCAAGTACTAAAATGATATAACAATACGAGATGGAGTAATGTACCAAGGATATTGAATTTTATGGTATAGGATACTGGAATACAAGTACATTAGTCTTCGGTGGAAATATTAAATTTGTAAAGTCGCAGATGAAAGTTGACCTAAAGTAAAGCGCAAGTTATGGCAGAGAGAAACTGTAATACACAAGTAAATTGAAAAAAAGAGGGTAGAGATAATTAAAAAAAATGAATATTTGTAAAGAAACGGAAGCGCAAGGTTTGAGTTTGGAAGAAAAACTCAGAGTACGTAAGTATGTTCGTCTTGGCAGCTCGCACGGCCTCGTTTAAACTCTGCTACCCAATGTTTCACCATTGTAAACGAAGGAGCAGACACACCCAGAATAGAATCCCGTTCAGCTCTAGTATCGGTTTGGCTGACACCCTTCAAATAAAAGTATTGTATCACCTAACGGTGACAAATTTTCTCCATTTTTACAAATTCACTGAAAACGTTCATTATTGATGCCAAACAAATAAACAATGTAGCGTCTTCAAACTTGAAACGTATTAACATTAAGTATCGCCATCTCTAGGTCAGGCCGGGTACTTATGGGACCACTCCCATATATATTCTTTCTTTTCTCATCCGTAATATTACTAACAAAGAAATAAATATTTGAAAATATCCAATAACAGACAGTGGTTCGTTGTAATAATCAACATTTCTGTATTCATACTGACACCTTCAGGATCTGCTCAGTGTGAAGATTGTATTACTAGTGACGTGCGTAAGAACAGAAAGTTCTACCAGTGAAGTTATAAAACCGAAACACCTACCAGTTCCGTGAGCTTCCAGAAACGTTATATCAGAGGTACTTATACCAGCCTCCTCATAAAACTCCTTCGTTAACTGTGTTTGAGCTTCTACTGACGGAAAAGTGATACTTTTTTCTTTGAACCCGTCACAGTTTGAATTGACATGAATTACCTGTATGAAAACCAAACTAAATCCCCCAATTGTTATTCAATATAAGAATTACCTCGGCGTAATGCCTTTTTGCATCTTTGGCTTTTTCTAGTAAAATAACAACGATAGCTTCAGACCTGGCGTATCCATTTGCTTCCTTGTCGAAAACTTTGCACCTACCATCCCGGCTTAAAGCTCCTAACCTAAAATATATACACCCGAAATAGTTTGAAGTAAGAAAATAATTTTATAATCAAATGTGTCAACTGATATCAAAGAACTATCTTACCGTGAAAACTGAAGAGAAGTATTAGGCAGTAGGCAAAGTTGCGTACCCACAATAATTGCTTTGTCACATGTACCTTCCCTCATGTGTCTATAAGCACTTTCCAAAGCTAACAATGAGGAACTACAAGCCGAGTCTGCCAGAAAAGAGGGACCTTCCAGTTTAAAATGATAATTTATTCTATGGGCTATCATGCATAGCATCATCCTACAAAGGAAAAAATACCAAAGGGACAAATCATTCTTGTATACGAGCATTAATGTAGCAAAAACTATAATAATTTCCAAATATAAAGACTTTCGGCAATAAATCAGGATACGAACAGTATCCTTTAAGACGGCATGTACAATTATGTACCTACCTTGTAACCGCATTATCTTCTAGTTTAGTTTTCTCAAGGAACATTCCGATTTGCGACTCCGACGTTATAGAGGCAGAGAAGACTGCCGTATTTGTACCAGCTAAATCAGATGGATGGTAACCAGCATCCATTAATGCTTCAACAGTTCTTTCTAAAGACATCCTTATCATTGGGTCCATAACGTCAGCTTCAGAAGTTGTAATGCCTTTTTTTAATAATATAATGTTCATTAGATAAAATATATTGAAATTAAAACTACTTTAACTAAAAGAAATAAAAGGTTAAGACGCATTTCTGGCCGGTGAACTGTTTGAACTATTTATTTCTCGAAGTAAAAATGAATTTGTTCATATACTCACAGGCTTAGAATTAGCAAAAGCAAATCCGCACAATAAGCAATGTGAAAAAGTAGAATACGAAAATAACAAAATCCAGATGCTCGATTTACCATCTATTTTGTCCCAAAGATGCTTCGAACGAGTCAACAACGGGTGATATGCACAATATACATTTTGCAAGCGTTTTCGTGTTGTATCGACTCTAGATCACTTCGGGTATATAATTTCAAAGCAAGTGAACCTCTTATGAATAAAAATGCAAAAAGGCTATACTGTGCTTAAACTCCAGAAAACGATGGGGCTCTTATTGTCTCATTAAAGAATAGTTCTACTTACCAAAAAATCCAGGGTCGAATTTCTCAATGTCAAACAATTTTCCTGTCCTCTGAGGTATTTCCGGATGAGTAGGTTTCCATCTTCTATAGTCGTCTGTCACCAGATCGACTTTGTTAAAAAGATTATCACGGAAATGATAAACGTTGTAAGAGTCTGGAAAATTTCCTGACATTCCTAAAAAATTAAAATTCGTATTGTTTATATAACGACTTTAATATAACTCTTTCAATGTACCAGATATAAAGATTTCTTCGCCCACCTCAGGCTTTGTGTAAATCATCTTTTGCTTTTCCATTTCCAAGGTTCACTCCAATTGTATTGCAGAAGCACTTACCTGCACAATAAACAGAAAATATTTTTAAAAAAAAATTTCATAGATCAGAAAAACTTGCAATGCATTTTTTGGTAAGTATTGGAATGTTCATGCCTATTTTTCTTTCTCATACATATTTTGACTCAGTGGTAAAGGCAAATCTACGGTTTACAACAAGAAACTTACGCAAAAGCATTAAAGCTTCCCATATTATAGTATCCAATCGTTTAAAATATCTCAACGTGGTTTGTAAGGTGGATACTTGGACACTATGCAAATTAAGTGAACAGCATTTTCAGACCGATATCATGCTTGTTCTCAGTTATTATGTCGCCACGAAACTGAACCATTTTTTAAATAGAATTGCAATGGCTGATGAAAAATGAATTATCTGTAATAATATAAATCGAAAAAGACATTGACCATCCAAAGAAGAACACCTTTGATAGTTCGCAAAACAGATTTCCTCCAAAACGCATTTATGTAACGTGGGTAGGATTGTAAGGATATTATTCATGGTGAGCTCCTTAAAACTTCCTAAATGGTAAGTGCTGATAGGTATTGCGACCAACTCAACAAATGAAAGGAGGCCTTACACGAAGGAAGACGAAATTAGATCAACAGAAAAGAAAAAGATTTTTAAATTTCCATCACTGCAATCGGAAAATTTTAACACACCTACTATATTCATCAGATACTGCATCATCAGATTTTTACTTGGTCTAAAATCTACAAAACCAACTTGGTATTAAAAAATTTAAAATATACGATGAACTTGAAACCTATGTTAGTGACTCTTTCCAGCCTGAAGGGTTGGTATATTTAAACATCCTGGCAGATGAAGAAAACTTATAAGTGTAAACAAAAACTGCATCATTGAATAAAAAGCTTTGTAAGCAAATTACTTGTGAACGATCTAATAACTAATAAACTTTTAAAATACAATTCGGCACAAATTCCGGGGATTCCTTCATGGGAAATTCTTAGATTTTTTTTTGTCCTGCTATGATTTTGAGAAACAATTTGTTTCGAAAATTCGGCGCGATGAACGTTTGGATACTTTTAAAGTTATTAATTCACCCTACCTAAAACTATGGTGTATTGCACTAGGTCTTCCTAGTACAATACATCATAGTCAATGCAAGAAATGTCTAGAAATTCATTTGTATGTTTTCAATAAAATCTCAATTAGAAAAATCTGTACTATTTGAAGTAACATAGGGTTAGAACATACATATACGAGTTTAACATTTCATACACATGTTGTCGATAACATTTCCATTGTGGCTTGTAATTTCCTCTCATTAAAAGTTGTCAAAATTGAAGGCGTCTTGCACCTTCGTTTGGTAACTAAACTTTTATTATTGAAGTTCTCTAGTGTGAACACTATATGAACTCTTATACGACTTACGTTTTAATGTATGGACTTGCCAATGAATATTCGTTAGAGGCTAGACAAATGTACAGTGAATTCCCAGTCGTCGTGTTTCTAAAAATATACATCGTCTTCATGAAACAGGCCCATTTGCACGTTATGGAGGACTAAGAAGACCAAACATAGTAATAATAGTAGAATTGAAATAAAATGTGCCGAACATGGAAGAGGAAGATGCACTTTTACAAAAAATATGGCAGATACCTTACACGTAAGAAATGTTTAAAAACTTTGAAGAAGCGGTGCTTTCAGGCATTAATTCTACTTATTTTCCTCGTCGTATTGCATTTTAGCAATGGCTTTTGCATAAGTTGATTCATATTCCCCAACTACTGATTCCTTTCACCGATGAAGCACATTTCTCTGCGCAATTAGAAATTTTTATAGTACGCATGTGTGGACCGATGGAAACCCACGTGACATACAAAAAATACAGCAGACACTTTAAACGTAAGAAATGTTTAGAAACTTTGAAGAAGCAGTGCTTTCAGGCATTAATCCTACTTATTTTCCTCGTCGTATTGCATTTTAGCAATGGCTTTTGCATAAGTTGATTCATATTCCCCAACTACTGATTCCTTTCACCGATGAAGCACATTTCTCTGCGCAATTAGAAATTTTTATAGTACGCATGTGTGGACCGATGGAAACCCACGTGACATACAAAAAATACAGCAGACACTTTAAACGTAAGAAATGTTTAGAAACTTTGAAGAAGCAGTGCTTTCAGGCATTAATCCTACTTATTTTTCTCGTCGTATTGCATTCTAGCAATGGCTTTTGCATAAGTTGATTCATATTCCCCAACTACTGATTCCTTTCACCGATGAAGCACATTTCTCTGCGCAATTAGAAACTTTTATAGTACGCATGTGTGGACCGATGGAAACCCACGTGACATACAAAAAATACAGCAGACACTTTAAACGTAAGAAATGTTTAGAAACTTTGAAGAAGCAGTGCTTTCAGGCATTAATCCTACTTATTTTTCTCGTCGTATTGCATTCTAGCAATGATTTTTATTGCATTCCTTTCGATAGCAATGATGTGTTTTTACAGCAGACACTTTAAACATAAGTTGATTCATATTCCCCAACTACTGATTCCTTTCACCGATGAAGCACATTTCTCTGCGCAATTAGAAACTTTTATAGTACGCATGTGTGGACCGATGGAAACCCACGTGACATACAAAAAATACAGCAGACACTTTAAACGTAAGAAATGTTTAGAAACTTTGAAGAAGCAGTGCTTTCAGGCATTAATCCTACTTATTTTCCTCGTCGTATTGCATTTTAGCAATGATTTTTGCATAAGTTGATTCAAATTCCCCAACTACTGATTCCTTTCACCGATGAAGCACATTTCTCTGCGCAATTAGAAACTTTTATAGTACGCATGTGTGGACCGATGGAAACCCACGTGACATACAAAAAATACAGCAGACACTTTAAACGTAAGAAATGTTTAGAAACTTTGAAGAAGCAGTGCTTTCAGGCATTAATCCTACTTATTTTCCTCGTCGTATTGCATTTTAGCAATGGCTTTTGCATAAGTTGATTCAAATTCCCAACTACTGATTCCTTTCACCGATGAAGCACATTTCTCTGCGCAATTAGAAACTTTTATAGTACGCATGTGTGGACCGATGGAAACCCACGTGACATACAAAAAATACAGCAGACACTTTAAACGTAAGAAATGTTTAGAAACTTTGAAGAAGCAGTGCTTTCAGGCATTAATCCTACTTATTTTCCTCGTCGTATTGCATTTTAGCAATGGCTTTTGCATAAGTTGATTCATATTCCCCAACTACTGATTCCTTTCACCGATGAAGCACATTTCTCTGCGCAATTAGAAACTTTTATAGTACGCATGTGTGGACCGATGGAAACCCACGTGACATACAAAAAATACAGCAGACACTTTAAACGTAAGAAATGTTTAGAAACTTTGAAGAAGCAGTGCTTTCAGGCATTAATCCTACTTATTTTCCTCGTCGTATTGCATTTTAGCAATGGCTTTTGCATAAGTTGATTCAAATTCCCCAACTACTGATTCCTTTCACCGATGAAGCACATTTCTCTGCGCAATTAGAAACTTTTATAGTACGCATGTGTGGACCGATGGAAACCCACGTGACATACAAAAAATACAGCAGACACTTTAAACGTAAGAAATGTTTAGAAACTTTGAAGAAGCAGTGCTTTCAGGCATTAATCCTACTTATTTTCCTCGTCGTATTGCATTTTAGCAATGGCTTTTGCATAAGAAACTTTTGCGCAATTTGATTGTGTGGACCGATGGAAACCCACGTGACATACAAAAAATACAGCAGACACTTTAAACTACTGATTCCTTTCACCGATGAAGCACATTTCTCTGCGCAATTAGAAACTTTTATAGTACGCATGTGTGGACCGATGGAAACCCACGTGACATACAAAAAATACAGCAGACACTTTAAACGTAAGAAATGTTTAGAAACTTTGAAGAAGCAGTGCTTTCAGGCATTAATCCTACTTATTTTCCTCGTCGTATTGCATTTTAGCAATGGCTTTTGCATAAGTTGATTCATATTCCCCAACTACTGATTCCTTTCACCGATGAAGCACATTTCTCTGCGCAATTAGAAACTTTTATAGTACGCATGTGTGGACCGATGGAAACCCACGTGACATACAAAAAATACAGCAGACACTTTAAACGTAAGAAATGTTTAGAAACTTTGAAGAAGCAGTGCTTTCAGGCATTAATCCTACTTATTTTCCTCGTCGTATTGCATTTTAGCAATGGCTTTTGCATAAGTTGATTCATATTCCCCAACTACTGATTCCTTTCACCGATGAAGCACATTTCTCTGCGCAATTAGAAACTTTTATAGTACGCATGTGTGGACCGATGGAAACCCACGTGACATACAAAAAATACAGCAGACACTTTAAACGTAAGAAATGTTTAGAAACTTTGAAGAAGCAGTGCTTTCAGGCATTAATCCTACTTATTTTCCTCGTCGTATTGCATTTTAGCAATGGCTTTTGCATAAGTTGATTCATATTCCCCAACTACTGATTCCTTTCACCGATGAAGCACATTTCTCTGCGCAATTAGAAACTTTTATAGTACGCATGTGTGGACCGATGGAAACCCACGTGACATACAAAAAATACAGCAGACACTTTAAACGTAAGAAATGTTTAGAAACTTTGAAGAAGCAGTGCTTTCAGGCATTAATCCTACTTATTTTCCTCGTCGTATTGCATTTTAGCAATGGCTTTTGCATAAGTTGATTCATATTCCCCAACTACTGATTCCTTTCACCGATGAAGCACATTTCTCTGCGCAATTAGAAATTTTTATAGTACGCATGTGTGGACCGATGGAAACCCACGTGACATACAAAAAATACAGCAGACACTTTAAACGTAAGAAATGTTTAGAAACTTTGAAGAAGCAGTGCTTTCAGGCATTAATCCTACTTATTTTTCTCGTCGTATTGCATTCTAGCAATGATTTTTGCATAAGTTGATTCATATTCCCCAACTACTGATTCCTTTCACCGATGAAGCACATTTCTCTGCGCAATTAGAAACTTTTATAGTACGCATGTGTGGACCGATGGAAACCCACGTGACATACAAAAAATACAGCAGACACTTTAAACGTAAGAAATGTTTAGAAACTTTGAAGAAGCAGTGCTTTCAGGCATTAATCCTACTTATTTTCCTCGTCGTATTGCATTTTAGCAATGGCTTTTGCATAAGTTGATTCAAATTCCGCAACTACTGATTCTTTTTACCAATGAAGCACATTTCTCTGCGCAATTAGAAATTTTTATAGTACGCATGTGTGGACCGATGGAAACCCACGTGACATACAAAAAATACAGCAGACACTTTAAACGTAAGAAATGTTTAGAAACTTTGAAGAAGCAGTGCTTTCAGGCATTAATCCTACTTATTTTCCTCGTCGTATTGCATTTTAGCAATGGCTTTTGCATTAGTTGATTCAAATTCCCCAACTACTGATTCCTTTCACCGATGAAGTACATTTCTCTGCGCAATTAGAAACTTTTATAGTACGCATGTGTGGACTGATAGAAACCCACGTGACCTACAAAAAATATAGCAGATACTTTAAACGTAAGAAATGCTTAAAAACTTTGAAGAGGCAGTGCCTTCAGGCATTAATTCTACTTATTTTTCTTCGTCGTATTGCATTTTAGCAATGGCTTTTGCATAAGTTGATTCAAATTTCCCAAATACTGATTATTTTTACTGACGAAGCACATTCCTCTGCGCAATTAGAAACTTTTATAGTACGCATGTGTGGATTGACGGAAACCCACATGAGATACCAGACGATAATTTCTGACATCGATTTTGATTAAACATTTGCGTTGCAATTGGGGAATACTTATATCAGTGAGGCACCGGCAAGATGTATCGATATTTTTTTGGAAGACACTATATGGGTTTCTTGAAGATTTACTACCGGTAACGAGAAATGTAATCTGGTTTATTCATGATGATATAGCGCACATTTTAGTTAGCTCAGGAGTTTTCAAAGGCCTATGAGTTTTTATAGGCAACATATGAAGACTACTGGTTTGATCGAAGTGTATTACGCTCATGGCTTGCTCGATACCGAGACTTAAATACCTTGGAATTTTTTTTGTGGGCCCATTTAAATACATTAGTATATACTACTTCAATAGAAAATAGAAAAGATTTGAGAAATGTGATGGGTGTAGTGCAATAAGAAACAACTTTGGTGTTTTTTCAACGAGGGAATCATTTAACTCATGCATCCTAGCAGATAGTAGTCCTTTAGTTTTGTAAATTGGGAATTTTGTTTACTAAAACGTTGATCGCTTGTACCTTCGAAAGAAAATGTCTTTCCAAAAATCATTCGAGGACAAAAACTCTTGAAATGTAACACCAATTAATGCCAGAGAATTCGCATGAATTTTTTTCGCATGTTCAATAAATACACTGTATAATAATATTTCTACTAAACTATATTTCAAGATAATCTATTTTTGCTACAAGTGTTTGTCAAATAAACATACATATTTTACTTTATTTTCTTATAATTTAATTTTTCTCGCTGTTATTATTATTAATATTAAAAATAAGTATTAGCACTGAGTAGAGCAGAGGTTAGTTAAGGAATTTCCCAAAAAGAAAAAGTGAAAAAAATCTATAGTCGGAAAGATCGTCACATTAAGGAAGTTATAATGAAGTAAAGAAATGAAATAAAGATGGTCTGTAAAGGAAAAAACAATACAAAGATTTGTGGTTGCTAGAAAAGCACCACCGAAGTTTTTACATACAAAGTTTATTTCTACAAACGAATTTAGTTTATGAATCAATTTAATTTATAAAAGGCACTTCCGACATGGACTATATGAATCAGACCTGAATAATAAATACATACTCGCATGTATGCAACACATTCATTTACAAACAATAGCATTGATCTAATGTATAGATTCGAATAACTAAAAGTTAATATGTATGTATGTATATTTATGTAAGGCTACAAAGTTATATTTAAGTTAATACAAAATTCCAGACTACAATGCACTTCATCAAATATTAATTGGTTTAGTAACAAAACAAAAATTGACACACTTGAATACTCTAAAATATAAGGTAATGTCTAGCATTGATTGGGGTACAACATGGAACGAACTTTTTGCGAGTTACCTCTTTAAAATGAAAAGCATTATTCACAAAGATTTCTCTCCAGTTTGTACTACATTGATGTTCAACTTATCCAAGCAAAAGTGGTACTTTCCGGATAAAACTAAAAACACCCCAACTCATTACCACCAACTGCGATGTCTTTTAAGAAGTTTTTAAACATTACTAAAAGACACCCAACCTCGCACAAATGAAGGGAAACACTAGCTAGAAGAATATTGTTTAATATTTTGAGATGATATACGTGATTTGTTCAAAAGTAAAGGTGAATTTTGAATTTTCTTGAAAAGTATTTATTTATTCATCAATATCCATTTTGTGCCCTCCAAAGTAATCCCCCTCAGATATAATGCACTTATGCCAGCGCTTCTTTCTATCCTCGAAACACTTCTGAAATGCGCTTTTCGGTATGGCCATCAGCTCGTTCTTCGATTCTGACTTTATCTCATCAATTGTGGCAAAACGCTTTCCTTTCATTGGTCTCTTCAGTTTTGGGAATAGGAAAAAGTCGCGGAGAGCCAAATCTGGTGGATAAGGTGGTTGAGGCATGATTAGGGTGTTGTTTTAGGCCAAAAAATCACGAACAAGCATTGACGTGAGCTGGTGCATTATCGTGATGCAGAATCCATGATTTTTTCTCCACAATTCCGATCGTTTGAGCCGTATTGTTTCACGCAAACGTTGCATAACTCATGATGCACCACGCCATTGTAATCGAAGAAAATAGTGAGCAAAACCTTCACATTTGATCGAACTTGGCGTGCATTTTCTCGACCTTCTGTAAAGCGCTTGTACCACTTATAAATACTTTTTTGAGACAAGGTGGACTCACCGTATGCCACAGTCAACATTTCAAGTGCCTTGGAGCACTTTATTCCATTTTTAACGCAAAATTTAATACATATTCTTTGATCCATTTTTTTCAAAAGTCAAAAATCGAAGAACACACACAAACGTGACTAAGTTTTTCAGTTGTCAACAACGAACTGCTAATCCAAATTGGCTGATAATGCCAACATATGACTAACACATATGTACTAACATAACAAAAAAAAATTTCGATAATCGAATTTACACAACGCGCGAAAATTCAAAATTCACCTTTCCTTTTGAACAAACCACGAATGTCCGTTCTAGACACAGACGCGTCTTTTATATGGGAACATGTTTGAAAAATGAATTCGCTAGGATTAGATCAATAAGGTTAATATATAACCCCTTTCCACAATTAACTATTTGTAAATTCTGTATACGTATTTCGACAACCAAGTTGTCATCATCAGCAGATAAAATCAAAGCTAGGATTACTGACCGCCACTTCATCTTATTATTATTTACTATAATTTAAAATATACGGAACCTCCGCAGTTTTTTAACGTCCAAATTTGGCAAAATTGCTTTCGTCAAATATTAAAATTTAATTTGAAAAATCAAGCAGTCCAAATACATACATTTAAACATCTACTACCTTTCCAATAACACAAGTATACACGGTTTTGGATCTAAGCAACCAAAAGCTGTTTCATAGGTTATTTGGAGCGCTGAATCCGAATCTGCACTCCGTTTTTAAATATCGGTTCTAGTTTTCGAGATATTAAATAAACACATTTTTTACAATTTTTGACAATTAATCTCCATTTTATTCATTAAAAAGTGTTAAATTAGAAATGAAGAGCAATCGAACTGAGTCGCTTGTACTGTTTGGGATCTGTTTCACGCATTAAAGTCCAACAGTAGTCGCTCATCATGCCCTCGTCCTGAAATCCTTGTTTTTCGATTTTCGCCAGATCTTGGTGTAGTCACTCTCCTTGCTCGTCGCTTGTATCACCCAAGTTTTTAGGAAAAAATTCGAGATGGGAATGCAGAAAATGTATTTTGAGAGGCATTTGAACTCCAATCTTGCAATAATTTTGCAACAAACTGTCGATTTTCTTCTTGAAATCCGGGGTTTTGCGGTTACCGAGAAAGTTGTGAACAACATCTTGAAGTGATACCCATGCTGCTGCTTCATTGGGCGTTAAACACTTTTGTTTCGATAAATTCAAATCACGAACGAAATCATTGAGTTCACTTTGCGAAACTAAATGTTTTTCCTCCATGTTAAAATCGCTTCCACTGTTCGTCGGTGATGAACTACAAGTTTCCATGGTACTTGCACTCGTACCTGGACAAATTGGCAAAGAATCATTGCTCTCACGGGGAACTGGCTTAGACACTGATGATACTTCAGGATATTTATATTTTGCTAGTTTTTTTGCATTTAGACCTACGACATTCATCAAGCAAAAGTAACAATCATCTACATGATTTTTCAGCTCTCTCCATAACATTGGCAATGAAAATGAAAAACACTTTTTTACCGCGTGACCACTTGTATAATATTGCGCATTACAAAACAATTTCGGTACCCACGGCTTGTGAGTGTTTGATACAGAGAAACCAAAATAATAAAAATATGCATTTCTGATCACATTAATAGTAACTTTGCCACTTTTTCTGATCATATAACACCCGCAAACATAACAAAAACACTTCGAATCAACTTTACAATTCTGTCTTTGCATTTTCACACGTTTTGGATTCAAAAAAAAAACTTTAAAAATACAAATTAAATAATTTGGTACGTAGACTTCCGCGGTCGTGGTCCATGCTATCTGCTTCTGGGTTTCCGGGCTGGAATATATATGTGAATACTTGTTTAACCTCCACCTATTTTCAGTTCCGTGGTAATTATTATGAACAAGTATCGGGTGCAGCTATGGGGTCTCCTCTCTCTCCTGTTGTCGCTGACATTTTTATGGAGGCATTCGAACAACAAATTCTTCACTCTTGTGACCAAAAACCAAAATGTTGGTTCAGATATGTGGATGACACCTTCGTTATTTGGCCCCATGGTCGGGATTCCTTGAACAACTTCCTCGTTTTCTTAAATTCACAACACGATTCCATAAATTTCACCATGGAGATTGAATCTGAAGGTTCCCTTCCCTTCCTCGACGTCTTGGTAACTCGTCATCTGGATGGTTCACTAGGACATTCAGTGTACCGCAAACCCACACACACTGATCGGTATCTCAATGCCCTCTCCCATCATCATCCTGCCCAGAAACAGGGCGTTATCAATTCCTTAGTCCAAAGAGCTGTCAACATATCTGACCAGCATTCTATATCCCAGGAATTAAGTCATGTTACCAAAGCTCTTATAAATAATAATTTCTCCAACCATAATATTCAGCGAACCATAGATCGACATCTTAATCCCAAAATCTCACAACTTAATACACAGCTTACATCATCTCCCCCCTCTCTAAAGCCCACCTACCCTATATACAAGGTGTTACTGACCGCATCAGTAGGGTTCTTCTCAAAAACAACATCAAAACCATCTTCAAACCCCATTCCAAATTATCTGACCCTTTTTCCGTAAAAGACCATGTTTCCTTAGAATCAGCTGGTGTGTACAGGATTCCTTGTTCATGCGGCAGGGCATATATTGGTGAAACAAAGCGGTCTGTCGGCACTCGTGTTTCTGAACATGAGCGTTGTACTAGGTTGCTGCGCATAGCCGGTTCTGCACTTGCCGAGCATAGACTGGAAACCGGGCACCATATTCAGTTTAATTCAACCAAGATCCTATCCCGCACTAACCACTTCTATGGTCGCAAAATCCGTGAAACTATAGAGATCTTTAAGCACCCCAATAATCTTAACCGCGATGATGGCTACCCCCTACATAACGCTTGGCAATCCTGCATCTCTAATCGACCCAACCGTAACCGTAACGCTCCATTGACCCATGACCCATTATCCATATATAAACACGTCCCCCATCGACTTACACCAGTTTCAGTGCAGTAGTTCAGTCTTTAAGATGTCCCATACAAATGGGTACGAAACGTCGGCAGATATACTAGTGACGCGGTTCCAGCCCGGAAACCCAGAAGCAGATAGCACAAATTAAATAATGTTTCTAGCGACGCCAACAGCTGACTGTCATTATGTTAGCGCAGTGCTGCCAACATGCGCGAGCTCACAAACTAGAACCAATTTTGAAAAACGAAACCCGAATTCGAATCCAGCACCTCAAATAACGTCAAGATTTGTTCTCATCTGCTCTGATCCAAAATTTGACCGGAATTTGTAAACTTGTGTAATTCCCGTCAGTTAGTTTTTGGCATAAGTTTAACATTTTACACTTGTAATAATAAACCTTCAACGGTATTGTATTTGTACCAGCTGCAAAATCTTAAGCTATGATTTTGACTCATTTTAATCGGACTTTGATATTATTGGCAATTAATTTCCGTGCCAAATTTCGTAGTCGTCATTCCAGAGTGATAATTCATTCAACAAGAATATTTTGAATGCGTTCATTATCTGTTGTTATATAACAATTGAAATTTAACCTATACTTAATGTTAATTTTTTTCGATTTGAAAATTATATTAATATTAATTTTTGCAATTTTTATGGAAATTAGGCAAGAAACCGTTAAAATTCCACACAGAGATTGTTCAACAATTGTCTGCATTGTCCATCTAACTAATTTAAATACAATATGTTATATATGCGCATATACAATTCCGGGTCCTAGACGTAGTAGTTAATTAGCTAATACAATTCGAAATCTCATTAAGAGGATAGTTTGACAAGTAGTGAGAATGACACATTAGAGCGCCACCAATGTGTCACTGAACTACTGCACTGAAACAGTTTCAGTGCAGTAGTTCAGCCCTGAAGATGTCCCATACAAATGGGTACGAAACGTCGGCAGATATACTAGTGACGCGGTTCCAGCCCGGAAACCCAGAAGCTTAAAGAACAACGTTAATAATTTCTATATCTTGTTAAGAACAGACCTGATGCAGACAAAAATATTGTCGGAGGCTTGGAAGAATTTAAAAAGCGTACTTTTTTAAATTAAACTCCTTGACAAGTAATTTCGACTATCTTTTTTTGGAAAAACATAACTCATTCAATTTAAAATAAAGTTTGGATATAATTTTAGTGAAAAAGGTGAAAATTCCAATGCAAACGTGCAAAAAATGAATGTGTTCGCGCTTTTATTCGAACGTAGGTGAAATGACGTTTCAATTTTCTCAGACCAGAGTACGGAGAGTGCTCGAATTAAACTCGCTCGCGAACGAATTCAATTCGAGCGAGTTATATTTTCTATATTAGAAAGAACTATTCTTACGAGTTGTGTTTGTGCTCGTGAGTTTAATAACAACACTCGCGAGCACAAATTTTTTATTATTAAAATCTCTTGCCGACAGCATTTCCATAGGCGAGACAAGGACAGGTGTATTAATCTTTCCAAAAAATGGAACAGGTACACACTTCAAAATAGATACCCTTTTCTACAAATACAATAATAATTTTCACCAAAAACATACACGATTTCACACAGGTGCGATTCAGTCCAGACTGAAAGAAAAAACGGACATTACATTTGTAACAACCTGATAGTATAAGTAAAAAGTGCCGAATGTATTTATTTCGTACTTCTGTGACTTATTGGCACTTCTGCAAAATGATTTTTATTTTAATTTTTTCATCTTATAAACAACAAAATCTGATTGTTTGTGATTTTATTGAATCTTGAATAGACGAATGCAATATGGAAAAGCTGATTCATTCCAAGACTCTCCATAATTTTTATGATATAATTATTTTATTAATTTAAATTTTATGTGAAAGTGTTTACGTAATTCATTGACAATTATGGAAAGCAGTTATCACATAGGTTTAGGAATCAAATTATATTTAAGCTACCTGTTCTGAACTTTAGCGGGATATTTGAACCACTTATCCTTATTCTGAGATAAGTGTAATAGAAAATAATTAAATTTCGCAGCATTCTTACCTACATAATACAATAATACATTAAATAAAATTGTGCTCGCGAGCAGAATTTTTTCCTACCCTGTCTCAGACACTATAATAAATACTCTAGTGCGCATTTACTAGTAACGGTGTAATTGTAACAATATACATAGAAAAGACTACTCCGCGTTCTGTAAGATATATTATATGCTAGAAAGATTTATTATTAAACACTTACCTAAAAAATTTAATTTAAAACTTTTGTTTATTAGATTAGAAATTTCGATAAGTAACATTCAATGTTCGAACATTTACTTTCTATTGCTCATTCTATGGAGACAATCAACAAGAAAGTAAAGGCTCCGCATTTATATTTGCTATTTAAAAGCCATGTACTACAATACGCTAGATATGCAATAATTAATTAAATTATTCGTTTGTAATTTTCCTGTAGAACAGAGGTTATCAAATTTAGAAAACACATGTCAAGGTAAAAGAAAAATTTCAATAACAATGGATAATATTCAATATCAGATAAAATGCTAGCTATAGTAGGTCCAGGAATATACACACAGCACTTTGTCAAAAAAATAAGAACGTGACGATTGTGGAAGGAAAACAGGAATGAGCTTTTACCTTTAAATATACATGTACTAAAAATTTTATTTTTTAAATAACGTATTAAAAAAAATCGATTGGGGATAAGTGCGGAGGTCTAGTCAGCCATAAGAGAAAATCTCGTAATCAAATCCACCTGTTAGGAGAAAATGCGTCTAAATAATCTAGAACAAGTCAAGCATAAGGAGCTATTGCTCCAGCCTGTTGGAATCAAATGCTATCATTTGGAATATCTGGATCTAAAGCTCCCACCACACGATCATTAATAATTGTTGAACTATTTTATGAAAATCAACGTTCCGTGAAAAGAGTTTGTGGAAAATTACGTGAATTTCATGGTTTACATAATCGTCAATCTGAGAGCACTATTGGTCGAATTATTAAAAAATTTCAAGAGGCCGGTTCCGTGGACGATCAAAAAAGTGAAAAATACAGTCATAGTGGTCGTTCACAAGAAAATATTGGTTTGGTTCGTGAAAGTGTTGCTGAAGATCCTGAAATGTCCATTTGACGACGTTCACAACAACTTGGACTTAGTGGATCAACAACATGGTGTATTTTACACAAGCATTTAGCTCTGAAGGCATACAAGGTTCAAATAACACAGGAACTGAAGCCATTAGATCATTTAAAACGTTGTTCATTTGTCAATTTCATAAATGAACAACCAGCTGATTTTTCTCAAAAAATAATGCTTTTCGATGAGGCACATTTTGAACTTGGTGGCTATAAACAAAATTGCCGTATCTGGGGTGAGGAAAGTCCACGAATTATCCATGAGAAACCTATGCATCCTAAACAAGTTACTGTTTGGTGTGCATTATGGTCAAGTGGTGTAACTGGACCTTACGTCTTTGAAAATGCTGCTCGTGAAGCTGTAACTGTTGATGGTGATCGATAACGTCGGATGATATGTGGTTTCAACATGATGGCGCTACACCTCACTTTGCACAAGAATCAATTGATTTATCGAAAGAAAAATTTCTTGGACGCGTAATCTCAAGAAACGGCGATGTTAATTGGCCACCAAGATCATGCGATTTGACACCGTTAGACTATTTTCTTTGGGGTTATGTGAAAAGTCAGGTTAATAAAATTCC